>CANYCX014247202.1:0-32702 GCA_948193385.1 Breynia disticha f. nivosa | reverse complement strand
TTTTTCGATCTAATAAGTACCTTGTGTCAGAATTGAGAAATTCTATGGCTCGAATCTTTAGTATTCTCTTATTTATTACCTGTGTCTACTCTTTAGGCAGAATACCGTCACCCATTTTTACTAAGAAACTGAAAGAAACCTGGTGCTAATCCGAAATATGCAGAGTGGCTGAAGCGTGATCAGTTTGTCTTATCTTGCCTCAAGGCAAGGCTGTCGTCGAGTGCTAGTGCACAGGTTTTGGGACTCTCTTCCTCGTGTCAGGTATGGACCACCCTTTAAACTCTTTTTCACCAACAATGTCAAGCTAAATTGGATCTCCTTCGCGATGAGCTACAAAGCTTAACAATGGGAACCATTATTATTGAAGCTTACCTTGCTAAAAAAAATCTCTCTCTGATAACTTAGCCGCAATCAATCACCCTATTTCGGAGTCATAACTTGTCACTCGTACCTTGAATGGTTTGCCAAATACATTGGAGTAAAAACCTGTGGTATTTGCCATTGAAAACAGAGAAACCCGAAAACCTTTGATGATTTGAAGGCTCGTCTATTGGTACATGAGCAGCGACTCAAGAGAATGCATGGTTTATCTCCCCAAGCCGTGACTACTGCTGGTTCCCAACTTCATGAAACAGCTATGGCTGCTCGACCAAGTCGTAGCCAACGTTCCTTCAATCAACGCCGAGATTTCAAGCGTGATGGTAGGCGGCGTGACCAGCGGTATGAAAACCGCGAATCCCGAGCTTCCTCTTCTCCTTTTGGTGACGCAAATCATTATGATGATTTTTCTCGGTTTGGAGATTCGGATCGATATGATAACCGAGATGCTCGGAACTTTTCTCGCTCTCAAGGTTCAGGCCGTGATACCCCTCGTTGTCAAATTGACTAGAGATAATAACTGTGGTTTTGACTCTTTTTTTTCCTTGGGGATTTCTTGTTAAGGATTTTCGCACGGGGAAAATACTCTTGGACGGACCGGTTAGAGGGAACCTATACCGTTATCCTTGCCAGGGATGTAGAACGGTTGACTGGTGGGAAGCAAGGTGGTCGGAAAGCTTTGTTCAGTGGTGGTGGTTCAGGCTCTTCTTCTGTCTCAGGAATAATATGGCACAGGCGTCTTGGACATCCAGCTAGTAGAATTACTTCGCAATTGAAAGATTAGAATCTTATCTTTCCTAAGGACTCTTCTTTTTGTAATTTAGTGAGGCTGGAAAAAGTAAACGCTTGCCTTTTTATCTAGTAGAGTTACTTCTCATGTTCTTGAATTGGTACATTGTGATATTTGGGGCCTTCGCTCACTGCTACTGTTTCTGGATATCGTTATTCTACGTTATTCTATATTATTTATTTATGATTATGATTTTAGTCGATTTGCATGGAATTTCTCTCATAATCTCTTGTCCACATATCCGAATGGATTGGCAAAAAGAAAAGATAGACACATTGAAGAGATGGGTCTTACTATGTTGTTTCAGGCCTCACTGCCCCGCAGGGAACCCCCGGAGGGAACCTAACTGATATCCTCTTGAAGCTATCTTTCTTATCCCGTTATGGCCTAGTGAGTAACCCAGGGGTCTGGGGTACGAACGGTTAAGAGTTATGGCTTTCCTGCTTTCGCTAATGAGTTGTAGCAGCTAGTAAGCTATCGCATATCAGCTGTGTGACTTAGAATAGAAGAGTGTAGCTCGGGCATTAGTAGAAATGATATCGCAGATCGGCTGCTGCTTAAGACTCTCTTTTCTCTCTAAACCTGAAAGATAGAAGTAGTTTGACGGCGAGGAAGAGCTTGAAGAAGGAAGAAGTACCATTGGCGAAGTTCCTCCCTCCAGTCTTTGTATGTATGGGATGTACCCGAGAAAGAGACAAAGCAGCTGAGATCTGAATGAGTAGCATTGATCTCTCCGTTTGGTCCGACTAATCAATGTAAAAAAGATTCCATCGATCGGTGAAAGACATCAAAGGAAGTGTGCACGCTAGCGCTCTCCTCTAAGCTTTCTAGTTAGCTCATCGAAAAAACGGACTCCCGGGCACATGGGTTTGTGAAGATGCGTTGGTTGATCCGGAGACATGGCCACTACTGGCCTACGGTCCTGTCAGATTGCATATCACATGCTAAGAGCTGCAATGCCTGCCAGAGGTATGGACCAATCCAGCGCAAGCCGAGCTTCTTGGCTTGTGGTAAAAAATATCCTGAAACACTACCGCTTCTTTCTTTCTTATATATTTCTTCTGTTTTCTTCTCTCCTCGTTCAGTCAGTAAGGTAGGAGATGAAATCAAATAGGCGAGGAAGTTTTCGGCCATCAATGCCCCAGTTGGTAGTAGGGGTTTAGGGGGTGGGCGAGGAGCTAAGCTGTTCAGAAAGAGTGACTGAGTTGGCTAAGACAGGTAGCCAGTGCTGTCCTCCAGAGTGATGAATTGGCTAGAGGATGTCGCTTAATATTAATAGGTGTTGGAGAGGCTCCGTCTGCCAGGTGGATCTGAACATATCGATACTGAGCAGCTACAACCAAGTTCTTCAAGTCAGGATAGCTACTACTATAGAAATTAGTTTCTATGAGGCATCCGGCACATCGATTCTGTCCACCCGAAACCATTCCATTTCCACATTGATTTAGCCAATGCGCCCGCATGAGACATCTAAAAGAATTACCAGAATGTGACCAAAAACATCTCTTCCGGAGCAGGGCCGGATGAAATGAAATCACTGAAGTCATCCCTGGCAATCATCCAATAGTTGCTGATTCTGACCAGGAAACCTCCACTCCAGGAAGTATCATCGAGCATCTTTTCCTTCTAACAACCATTCCATCTATTGATGACTCATCCCTTGCCTTTTTAGGAAAGACCGTGAAAACGTCCTGAACCAGATTGAACCCGCTGAGACGGTCAAGATATATTTTGGAAGAAGGTTTCATCCTATCTCGTATTGAAGAATTTCTTAATAGAGTATTTCCATCGAGTTGGGAATCCTTTGCATGATTGGAGATCGGATCTTCAGAATCTGGAGAAGATCGTCACGCTGGGGGGGGTTCACTTCTGAGTTTTCTTTGTTAGGAGTATTCATCTCTTAATTTAATAAACTGAACCAGTCGCTTTCTTCTAGGAAGCGGGTCCTGGCCTTCTCCCTTCTCGCCTAATAGAGTAAGGAAGACCTCTTTCTCTTCCATGCACCGGGCCAAACTCCCTTCTCTTGGGCAAGCCTCTGCTTTGGCTACCTCTTTTAGGCTAACTCTACTCTATGAGATTTGCATGGGAAAGCCGCTCAGTCTCTCTTCCTAGCTCTTTGGCTAATCGGCTAACTCTTTGAGACTAGGAATGCTCTATGGGAAAGACTGTCAAAGGAAAATTCTTAGGAAAAGTCTGTCTTTCTAGCTCCCTCTACTCGACTGGGAATGGACTCAGTCTCTACGGCACGGCTAAGCATATCATATAGAGATATGGGTAAGCCTCTCAAAGGAAAACTCTCTCTTCTTAGCCAGGTTTCTTTTCTCTTCTTGTCTTGTCCCTAAGGAAACTCCATCGTAAATGAGTGAGAATCGCTTTCTAGCAGAGATCTGGGAAAGTCTTCCAAAGGTCTTCTCAGTGCTTTACCTGGAAGCAAAGCATCCTCTAGGCCAAGCAAAGTCTTCCAAAGGTCTTCTCTGTGCTTGGTAAAGAAGGTTATCACAATCCATATAGATATAGAAAGTGTGCCGTGAGGGTAAAGGCAACTAGCCTTACAACTAAAAGCAAGGTCGAAATCAATCCCTCTTTTTCCTTTTCTTTAATAGTAGGGCTAATGAACGACCTTTTGATCTATGTCATTCCCAGTTCAGCCGGGTCTGATTAGAAAAAGAAAATGAGTGGAGCGAAGGGCTTTAGAGGGATAAAGGGGATATGGGCGAGCTTTAATTGATGAAGCAGGGAGTCAATTAACAACGAGGCCGTAGTTTACTAATAAGGACTATTGCGACTAAGATAGCTACCCCGAAGAGAAGGAAGGCCCCAAAGAAGAGCATCTTTTTTAGATATCCACACAATGAGAGCTATTAGCTTAGCTGGAGTTTTGCTTGGTCGGCTGAGTACGGAACGCTAGCTCTCTCTACTTTAACACTTCGTTCACTGCTGGCGCGGAGTAAGACATGCCACCTTAATGCACTAAAAAAAAAGGTTATTCAATCCACTAGTGCAACTGAAGGTGCGTAGCCTCTTCTGAACCGAAACAAGAAAGAGCACATAACCACTGCTTGTGAACAGCTCTCCTCAACTGAAGGCGCACCTACTGTTACTAGAAGTCTAGTCTCTTTCAGGTCCAGTTTCGATCTCGAACTAACTTACTTTACTTAATAGGCCAACCAACGAAGAGCTGGCTTACGGAGCTTACTCATCCAAGGGGCGAAGGGGGTTCATGCATCGGCATCACGTAGGATTTCCTTCAACAAGAAAGGATTGCTGCTGTGAGTGATCACGCACGATAGAGAATGATGGATCAGCGGACCGATTGATTGACCGAGATGTGATGCTCACTAATCGACCATGCAAAAATCTCTAAGCCTCTCTTTACGGTCCCAAACCCGAAAGCTTTCTGTTCAAGCGGAGCTCGCTGTCTACTAAACGAGCCTTCACTGCCCACAGTCAATTCCTTATCTTATGTTATGAAAAGAAACACTTTTTTCTAAATTTAGTTGATCGAAACTCTATAGGCATGGCCGTGAGGGTCCTTTTAATAAGTTCGGCCAGCTAACCAAAGCCATTTGTTTGCCCAGAAGCTGTCCGACCGGGCCGGGGTCCGATCTTTTTTTTTTCTCGGATCTTTCCTTTTAGTTTTTACAATTTTCTATTCAATCTTTCCGCCAGACTTGATTGATTTATGATCCCTTGACGGGATCTTTGAACCAGTCTTGTTCTAATCGGAACGGAATTGGACCAAAATTTGGCGTTAGCATTAGACTTCAATAGGTTTATGGTCCGATAGCTCTTTTGTTTGGGAGCATTTTATGATTGCACGGTTTGGGAAAACAATATTTCACTAACTAGCATTCGATCAATACACTCCACCTGTCTTTTCCTTTTTTGTCCATGTGAAGAAAGCACTAGATTTATGTCTTCTGGATTGAAGGTTGCTAGCATTGTTTTTAAATCCTCTAACAGAGTGATGTGTTTCCTCTTTTCCCACCCCTTTGTATCTCTTTGTTCCTTGATGAAGTTGAAGTCACCCATTGCAACAAGCGGAGTTTTTCTCTTCATACCTAGACCTACCCACCCACTATTCTATCTTGACCGCCCTCCTCTCCGTTTTCGGAGGTGAATCTTCACCGATCGTGATTGTCTGGTTTTATAATTATAAATGAACTCTGCCGGTGATCTTTCCTCTTTTTTTCCTATTTCTAATTTTCTTTCTACCCTGACCCCAATTAGCACCAGGAGCCCTCAGCTCTTAAGGAAAAGCCGCTTCGGTCTCATGGGAAGTGACTTATCAGTGCATCGAGAAGTGGTACCCCAAAAGCGTCTATAGCCAATGACTTACATACTTAACCATAACATCTGTCGCCAACACCATATGGGAGGGGGAGAGATCTACCCTGTCGGGGATGGGGATCAATCATGACATCCGGTCTAATGGCTATTGAATAAGCGGAAACCCCTCCCAATGAATGGGAAATTTTTTCGGGTTTCACCCTAGACTTTAGGAAGTCAACCAAAAGCAGCTAAGTTCCTTAAATAAGTAAAGTCGGGGCGTTTTTGGATGGGAAGGAGCGATAGAGGGACGATAGAGCGCGCTCAAACCTCACCATGTCTTACTTCAAGCCGCTAGGATTACAGGTCAGATCCGAAGTTTCCCTCTTTCGAGTGCCGGGGGGCTTGAGTAGGATCGGGAAAAATAGGAATATCACAATCTTTAATATGGGTAATAGCAAGCGATCGTCTAGCCATCCTTATATAAGTAAGTAATTGTAGGCGTTACCGATGGAATGGTTTTGCCCAATGTTCTCTCCATAAGACTACAGGAATTACTCTCTTCTAGTCAAGGCGTGGGTCAAGACAGGAGTTCACCATCGATTCCTTTGGTTCACCCTGAATACACACCGCTTGATTGCTCTGTAAAGGTGCCACCTCCTAGTTACGAGCAACGGGGCCCGAGCTGAATTGATTGCGATCTATCTTCATTGCCTCAGGGAAGGATTCCTCCGGCAGCTATAGGAGTAGGAAGGGCATAGACAGAAGAGACTCATCAGGAAGAACTGGATTGGATAAAGCATCCGGGTTCGCGGATTCATCTGTTGAAGCATACCCTTAAGCCACAGCCAAAGAATATGAATATAGGATGGTTATAAATATAGAACAGATTCATCAACAGAGTGGGAAATCATCGTCTCCTGTTCTGGACCCGACCGATGCCCTAATCTCTATCTGTATTTTTAAGGATCTTGAGAGAGCCCTTTCTCTAGTGCTAGTCTGGTGGTGGTAGCTTCGGTGACCTCCCATCTCTCGATTCTAGGCAGGGTTTTCCCAACCTCAATCATCCCCAGAAGAAGAAACTCACTAGCAGTTAGCTCAAAAGGAAATGACTCCCCCAAAAAAGTACTGAAAGTAGATCGCTGCAAACTGGTCCATGGGGTTAGCTTATCACTGCCACTCCACTTGCTTTTATAGCCCGCTGCTTGCGGACTCCTGGCTAGAGAACTCACTTGGCCTAGACCCCCTCCTCTTGCTTGCCTGAAAAGAGAGGGTTTCATTAGGAACTTCTTCCTAAACGGTGCGTAGGCGACGGATTCAAGTACTTTTTCTCACCTCTTATTTTGATTTTGTTTTGATTGACCTAACATACAGAACCTGTAGGCACTAGTTAGACTGCCTATACAACCTTCTCTTATCCATGGAATTTACCTAGAAGAAGAAAGCCGAACAGGAAAGAAGAGTATGAAGCTGGTCATGTCATATAGGATGGATAGGTTGGGAAACTCTCTCTTAGAGACCGTGCTTATAAAGCTTGGTTTTCATTCCAACTGGAGGCCGGGCTCAGACTTGACTTTCCTTGAAAGGTCATTCCTTCCCTGTGGTTTACTGGGTTTTCTTCCTTCTTCCATACTTCAGGAGGAAGAGGTCGCCGGGTTCAACTTCCACTGGTGATGGCGATTCCTTCTTGAAAACAGTATATTCAGTTTAATCTTAATATTAGAATAATAACATCGAATCAATTCCTATTCGAAAAGAGGATTTCATCATACCTGGCTTTCCTAACCTTACAACTTGCATTGAGACTTTACTTTATCAAGCAGGAAATAGGGAACTTGCTTTTGGAACTTCCTTTGATCTTCGCAGCTACTAGGTGCGTACCCTTGCCTTGAACCTAGCCCTCTTTTGGGGCACAGGCATTGAAAGACGGCTTTAGGAATAGGCTTTTTGGATTTTTACTTAAAGCAGAGGAAGCATCCGAGATGCAGCGAATGCCTTTGTTTTCGCCTTATCTGCTCTTGGAGCTGGTAGGGAGGGTTGTGCACTCATAGGTTGTTCCGACTTTCTTGCTTGCCCTTTTCTTTTTGCCTCCCCAGGCGGAGCTTAGCCATACCATAGGGGTCGCTCTGAGACCTCTTGTCGAGTGTAAACGCTCCTTGCGCCTATTGGGACAGTTGCGCAGTAATTCTATTCTGATTTTCCCCATCCCGTGGCTTAAAACAGGCGATGGGAACTTAGAGGTATATCAAATACCTTTCCCTCAGTCTTTTACGTTGCTGTCCCCCTTCTCTGATTCCGTACTCACTTCCGTGGCACCCGCAGGAACAGACAGATAGTCAAAAGTCAGCGTATATAAAAAAAAGAGTTCCTCACAAACTGAATTGCTTTCTCGAGTTGCTGTTGCCGAAGCTGAGCTTGAAGAGCTTGTTCTCTCCACTCTTGCTGCTTTCTTTGCTTCGGTTGAATGGTTGAGGGGTGAAGGGCGAGTACAGTCTCTTGATCCTTATCCCTGCCCGACTTGGGCATTTAGCTACGAGAATAACTCATCTTATCTTCTTTGATCCCGAATTCAATTCCTTGAATTGCAGGAAGGTCAGGTAGTCCAGGAAGTCTTATAAAAAAATTCCTAATCTCGTCTATAAGAGCAGGTTACTCCCCACTATGCCACTTTCTAGGCGTAGTCACTCGAGTTAAATTGAGTGTTTCCTGCTTGCTATTAAGAAGTTTCACCCCTCCCCTGTTGAGTACTTGGTAAAGGCGTAATCACTGAGAGACTTCCCCTCTTTTTGTCTTCTTATTATACCGGCTGGGACAAACCCTCTCGGTTTCATTCCCGTCTTTTTCTACGTATGCCTATGCCCCTGATTCCTTAGTTCTCTTCAGGTTATGTCTTGGACTTCGGTCGGGTTACTCTTTGTTTTTCTATCGGTGGTGACTTCCCTGACCGATCCGCTGCGCACCTTTTCGTTGCTCTGGGCGCTGGGCGCCCCTCAATGCTCAATGTCACAAGCAATTGAGCTAGCACCTTCTTCCGATGTTCGATTTAAAGCTTATTTCGGCTCGTCAACGCTTAACGCCCTTCGGTCAATCTGTCCCTGCCTTCTAGAAAAAAGACTGGGATACCAAAGACCTCAGACTCAGAATAAGAGTGAAATATAATGTTTCTCAATCCTCGTAGGAAGAGGTAAACGAAGTTTCTTCAGCCCCTCTCGTTTTGTGGCTTGACGCTGCTTAATTTAACTTCATGCCTTTCTTTGCGCTTAGCACTGTGTTCTTTGGCATCTTGCCGATTATGAAAAAGTCTTTTTCTTTTCGTTCTTGTTCTGCTGCCCTCAGCTGGAAAGAAAGCACTTTCAGAGTAAGGGCATCAGCTGACGGTTATGAGGTTGCAGGCCTAGGTACCATATCCATTGCCCTATCCTTCTTTATTTAATCCATTACAGTATTGCTACGAGTCGTGTAAGGGTCCTTAAAATCTCCGTCTTGCTTGGTGATTTCCTTATTCCTTTACTTAAGTTCTTGGAAGCAAGCTACCTTCGATTCTTCTAAGCATTAAGTCTTGGTAGTCTCTCCCATTGTTGTCAGGCAGTATTCTAGCGAGTGAATGTGTATGAGGGCTCATTGCCGTCTGTCTTAGTAAGCCGTACGCTTCTTTCTCGCTTCGGGAAGAGAAGTCAATAATAAGAAAAACCTCCTGCTTGCAATTGATCCTTCCCGTTCCTGCTCTCTTTACTATGGAATTTCTAAAATCTTAACCTTGCTGGCTGGATGACTACTATGTAGAAAGATCACGACTACTCCCAGTCTCTGGGCAATCCATGCTGATGCTAAAAGTTCCCCCTGGCTCAGTCCTCCCAGGAACAAAAGCGGGGAGGAAATTCCCACAGCGCTAATGCGCTTAAGCCTTCTCTTCACAAGATAGCTTGCCCAAGAGGGGGAAAAAGTGCGCTTCTGGTCTGATAATTGGCGCTAGAAAAAGAGTTGGTCTCAAAGAGCCTTTTCGTAAAAGAGTCCTTCCTGAAAGAAAAGCCAGAATAGGTAAAGAGATAGAGTATGGAAAAAATATTATCCACCCTCGAAACCATAATCTGTTGGCGCCTTTCGAAGCACTTTCGTCTGTGCGCCAGGGAGGCGCCTCTTGAATTCTTACCTTAAAGGCACACTAAACTCGACGTTTGATAGCCGAAAGATCGACCGGAGGATGGTACCTCGATCAGATCTTGATCCTAGTCCTTATTCTTTAACTGCTCCCTTCTTCTTCTTAGCCTAGCTCTATTCCTCCTATACTAATATCTCACGATTCAAAGCCTTTCTTGGTGGGATTACCTTATAGGTACCCTAAACTCAGCTTTGATAGACCGGAGAATGCGAGTTGTGGTACCGGCTCTTTGGACTACTTAAGAGCCCACTTCCTATTGTAATGAGAAAGGGGGTGAAACCCAATGATGAGGGATCGGGGATTGATTATTTCCACCGAATGATTCTCTACATCAATGCACTCACTCTGAAAAGCGTATTAAACCACCAAATTCAAATACTGACTAGGGAAAAGATGCTTTTACATGCTATCATGAGATAGATTACCTTCTTGTGCCACTAAACGTGCTTTAGAAGCTTCAAGAGAGGCCTCTGGGACCACATTTGTTCACAACTAAGAGGATAGAGCTCTTGGGAAAGGCTCTTTGAGACGACTTCTAAGCCCTAATTAGTAAAGGCAGTTCGCCCGAACTCTCTTCCTTTCTTTCTTCGCTGTAGCTCAACTCAATAGCAAGCTTTCTTCCGCTTCGCACCTTTCAATTCCCTACTCCTGCCTACTCCTTTCTCATCTAGTGTGATAGGTCTAACCTAACCCCCTTCAAAGCAGTTTATTAGACCTCTTCCCGTAGCGCTTTCTTGAGTTCTTGGACCACCCTTTCTTTTCACCCACTAGGGTACACAATCCCTGGTCAAGGGCTTTCTCTTTCCCTCCTTTGGAGACAAGGGATATGGTCGTGTTCAACAAGAAGACCGCCCCATATCCTAACTATCTTGCCAGCAACGTTAAATCCTCCGCCCAACCGTCTATGGAGGAGCATCTTGCTTTTCTTCTTTTCTGGCTCTGCCGATTTTTCGTCAGCACTGACTCTGTGCAGGTGGTGAAAGAATACCAGCTTTTCGCCATTGCCTTAGCCGAGGGTCGGCAATTGGCCACTGGTAACTATTTCCTCGGTTCTCTCTACCGGGGTCTTCCAATTTTCGTCGACAAGTCCGAGCGTGGACTGTCACTCGATACAATTCCTGGGCCACTATGGTTTTTGCAAATGTGGCTTCAGGCGTATTTTCCAAAGTTTGGTCGCCTTCGGCTGCCAGACAACTATGACGCTTCTGCGATTCACTGCTACGGGGATATCTACAAGCAGATACCTCTCGGCTCGACTCCAGCTCCTGAGATCTTCGAGTCAATATACTTTGACGGCCCTCGGCCGAACTCTGACTTCATGCCCTTTGAGGCTCGACTATATGGGCCCAAATGGTTCAAAGTGGCCCCTGGCTCCTCTTCGCATAAAGCCCTCGATCGAGTCTGGGGAGGGTACCTCACCACCAGGGACTTGATTGTCGGCACGTCCATCTCTTCCTGGAATAACAAGCCGCGCCTGGAAATATATAGTGCCCGGCAGCTTGGCTTCACCCAAGGGCTCCCTGCATTTCCTTCCTGGTCTCGGATACTCGACAAGATTAACCGCCGGCTACTCGACACTGCCCAGAAAGTCTCCGAGGTGGTTTATGTCACCATGAAGCAAACCACCGACTTTGAGTTGGTTCATTTCGAGCCAGCTTCCAACACGCTTGCTGTCTTTGATGAATGGTGGAATGAGAGGAGGAATCGGATCATTTTGAAGCAAAGCAACCTCATCATTTCGGAGCTATATCCCAGCTTCGGCTCCCCTGCTCCCGCCAAGAAGAAGCAGCCAGCTCGTCCTGACACTACCCCTGCTGCCTCGGCTGCCAAACCCAGTGCCTCCAAGAAGAGGAAGGCTGGTATGTTCTTGACTCTTCATTCCTTCTTCTTTCACTCTGCATTTTGTTCGCGGCTAACCTTTTTCGGCTATTCTTTGAGTCTTTTCAGCCGAGAATATAGTGGAGATCCCGGATGCTGAGTCTTCCGAGGATGAGGACGATATGCCCCTGATTCGGCGCCGCTCCATTCTCACACGTGGCTGGGTAGAGGTAACGGTCATATTCCTTCAGTTCCTCTTTTTATGCCTTTTCTCCCATCTACTATCTCTTGATATTCACAAAAAATGAATCAGTTTCCATCTGTCTTTGTAAGAGGCCTAGGAGAGCAATTGAACTTATCAATGGATCGATGACTCCGACTCCAAACCAAGAAAGAACGACTAAATAAACAAGAGTGCATGATGGTTCTAGAAGTCTCTCCCTTAGATGAAAGAGGAGCTTGAGCGGTCAAAGAAAAATCTTTCTGCTTGTGCCCATGAAGCAAGAGAGGTTTCGTATATCCACGAAGAGAATAAGAGCAAAGTAAGTGATAAAAGCTGCTAACTCATTCTTTTACAGAAAAAGTGCAGCGGAGGGAAAGAAGTCAAAGATGGAAGAGAGGGGATAAGCTGTGAGAACAAGCCAAGCAGAAGATAGAAAATCATGTTCACTGTCTCAATTCAGTGCAAAACTGAGTCGAAAGCTGCTTGATAGCTAACCCAGAGCAAAGGATTTCATAGTGGGATGCACAGATAGCCAATTAAAGTAAAGAAGGCTGTTTTCTTTCTAAGAACTGAGAAGGCTATAGTTCGATGTCATCAGTCAACTAGGGTAAGAAAAGGTTAGAAAAACAGAATCCATTTAGCTTATAAACAATCTTGAGATACCTCTATATACCTATATAGATATATCTATATAGTCAAAAAAAAATTCAACTAGGAAATGACTGTGAAAGGGGCTAACTGGAGTGATCAAAGGAATCCATTTTCTTAGGAGCCTTTTCATTCTTAGATAGAGGCTTCAGATCAAAAGCTGAGTTCTTGACTCCACTCTTACTTAACTTAAGCAAAGATTTTTTGATCTTTTAGAATACCGAATCACATTCATATGCATTAGAGCTTAGAGTGTTAACGCCGAGCTCCTACTTACGAGCCCGAGTCACTTTGTTGACTTGCTTACCAAAGAAAACTATATTGCTTTCAAAGAAGGTGCTGTTAGGATACCCAGAATCCCCGGTGATAGAATCCACTGCTCTTTGATTTGAAGGAGGAATTGCACGACTAGAAGAAGAGGGTGGACATGAATGCCCCGAATAGGGTATTTTAGAATGAAATAGGTCCGTCTTCCCCGCGATGCCTTATCATTCCTATACCCTCTATTTTACCTGAAAAAAACTAGGGCTATGTCTTCAATGTCGGCTTTACGAGTGCTAGAAAGACCTTACCTTATAGGGCTAATTTCCACTATTAATGGTCAATCAGTTGACTTCTGACTGTACTCTACACTGACGCTTTCTTTAATTCCGTTGGATTGCTTTGGATGCTTCCTGCTTTAAAAGGCCCTTAGGCAATCAATCCTTTTTTTTCAACTATATCATAATGCCCCAAGATCAGATCTCAAAGTCGACGTGAGACACTATTCCCATCCACTGGCAATGCGCATTGACTCATTCCCTTTGAAAACATCGGATTCGATGCATCTGATCTTTCTTTCTTCTTCAATTTCATTGCCTTGATTACCTTCTTGACTCGCTACCGTCCCTGTTGCTGGAATAACAGGTGTTGATGGAATAGAAGTAGCCGCTGCAGATCTGATCGTAGAAGCTGTGATTGAATCCGTAACCGATGCAGTGCTTTTTATTGCATTAGTCTTTCCCGATGGGATGAATACTAAGGCGAAGGCTAAACTAAGGATTCGGCAGGCGAGACATCTATATCTATTTCATTATCATTAAGAAAGAGAGGAAAGGATGCAAGCAAGGAAAAGGCGGAAAGTCTTGTTTGAATGAATGCCCACAGATCCGCCTTATCGAACATCTAAGACTGATAAGACTGATGCCATTAAGGAATAGGCTGCTATCGAATCTAGCTATCCGGAAGTGACATACTTAAGAAACGAATGAATAGGAAGAGAAAGAGATTAACGAAACATAGCTATTCTTCGCACCGAGAAAATCTTTTGTTAATCTCGTTATCTCCACGGGCGCTGGGTTAAGGGCCTGGAACCAGAATCACACCTTGGGGAACCGGTACGAAAGATCGTCTGTAGGTTTATTCCTCCCGCACCCATACTGACGTCAGGTCAGATTACGCTTTCTTAAGAGGAAGAGCACAGGTAAGCCAACCTTTTCTTCATCAGCCGATGATTCCCGTCAGGATAGCCATGTAAGAGCGACAGCTGCTTTGTAGTCAAGAGGAGGACGAGTGATTCAGAGTTGTCTTGCTTGTCTAAGTCATGTCTGTTATGCTAGTTCCTCTATAGAGCGGCCAGAGCAATCCTTGGTCCAGGCTTTCCGTAAGCTAGATACCCGAAAGAGCCGAGCAAGTGGATTAAGGTCGCTTCTCTAGGCCATTTTAAGGTCTGTTTTCGCCTTTGAAGTCGTGTCATAACCATTTGCCTTAGCCCACGTCTGGGTCAGAAGTTTTGGTCTGTCTGCCCATTCAAGCAAGCCAGAGCAGAAGGGAGATAAAGGGTACCGGGTTAAAAGCCAGTAGCTATCCAGTCGAATGCTAGGGCACAAAAGCAAGACTAGTCCTCATGATGAAAGGCCAGGGAGTGAGGGCGTGGGAATAGCAGACACAAGATCAGATTACGCTTTGACCTCGGCTACTCTCCTACAGGATTTCAAAATAGACTCAAAATACCTGCTTGAGCAGCAGCTGCACGACAGTAAACTGATTCCAGGTTTGTAACCTGAGTATACATTGACCATGGAAAGTTTACATCGTCAGGATCCATCTCACCGGGTAGATGATCCGAGGAAATAAGAAATAAGCGAACAGTGGAGTGAAGAAGTTGACTGCCCACTCGACTAATTCATGCTTAAATGGCCAAAGGCGAGATATAAATTGGAGTCATACCTAAAGCGCCTAAAAGATGGCTCGATCCCACACGCATAGAGAGAATATATCCCACTCCATGCGGTGTATGGGAGTCCATAACTTGCGACTCTTGACAGAAGTCACACTCCTAACAGGAGAAGACAACCATTGAGGTTACCACCTGAAGCCAGCATCCCTAGGAATGGTGAACATAACAGGTGCGTACCTTTCAGCAAGCGAAATACACTTGCACTTGTCTCTGAGCCTTTATAGGGGGGCTCGTTGACGATAACCAAACCCCTGTCTTTCCCTCACTAAAATGCATTTAGATATGGAGTATAAGGACAGGTATAATTTAACAAATTGGTCGGCCTTATTGTCACGACGCCTGATCATCTTACGATGAAAAGCAGGTATATTCCGGGGTAAACCACAACGAGTAAGCGAGATAGGGTGAGGTAAAGCCTCTGACCGGTCAAAAGAGCCTCTGTAATACCTCATCAGACAGGTAGCGGAAGCTTTAATATAAAGACCGGTGTTCCGCCACCCAGCCCTACGTCTAAACTCATAATGCAGGGGGTATTTGACCTACACCCATTCCCAGCCAGATTCCAATTTCATAGAAAGAAAGATCAAAAGGCTCGCACGCTCACCTTCCAGCACGCCTTCCTGTCGCTCGCCGTAGAAAGCGGCTAATGTATCAACTATCCCCTCGTCATTTAAGGGATAAAAGGCCGTTGCAACACTCTTTCGAAAGGTTCACCGGTGATGATTTCCACTCATTCATCATACTCAAAGTCGAAGTCACGGCATGGGGGGCTCGGAAAAATAACAAGTTGAGAGAAGGGTGCTAGGAAATGGCGATTTTTCGTATAGAAAGAAGAAAAGAGAAAGGTAGGAAAACTAGGAACTTTAAGTACAGACGATAGGGATAGAGAAGGAGAGACTTTTACAGTTCCTACCCTAAAAAGAGTAAGTATAGAAGAGAAGATAAATTAATAGATTCTTCCAGTGGATCGCAGATCGGAGAAAGTTGACCATTAAGAATGAGGATTGGGTCTGTATTCAGCTAGTAGGATTTGCTCCTTTCCTGACCAGTGATCGAAAGCTTTTGGATCTTTAAGACACTTATTTCATTCGAAACTAAAGAAATTTCGTCTTTTATAGTTTACACTTTTGAATGCTAGTCGCGAATTCTGAAAGCGAGATATCGGTTTCGAAAACCAGCGCCAAAAGTGCTTTCCACCTTCGGGTCAAGCCGGTCAGAGTTGTTGGCTGCTTGTCCTCTTTCTTTGTCGGGACTCTGAATCGATCAATCGAATGGGACAACTCCGATCCTCGGTCTGTGACTGACTCGCCCATTAAGCAAGCGGCTTTCTCTCCTCTGCCTAAGAGTCGAGATTGTCATATAGTCATGTCGAATAGACGGATGAGAAAGAAAGACAAAGAGGAGCAGGGATGATATAAAATCCTGTATTTTATTCACCCCAACCAAAGGGGCTTTGGAAGCTACTCACAATCCATACTTTGAAAGAAATATGATTTTCAACTGCGTAAAGTCTATCGTCATACCTAGACTTTCAAATACTTCTTTTTCTCAGATGCTGTTTTCCTTGCTTCAAAGCTTCTATCTCATGTGCCGGACCCGGCGAACAGGTTCTAAAGTGGGTTTTCCTGTGGCACTCCAGTCGTCTGAGAAGCATAGTTAAAGTCTTGTCTATCGTTGATGTAGGTCGGAAGCTATCAAGAAGGCTGCATTTCCTTGACTATGAGGATGGAATGGACTATGTTGGCATCCAACGACGTCTGCAAAGATTCTCTGGAGAGAAGTTGACAAGCTTTTAGAAGCAAAGTACATTAGAGAATTCTCCCGATTGGTTAACGGACGTAGTACGGAATGTGTGGACGATCAGATGAAGCTCAGGTCTGGGAGACCCTTTGCTTGTTGTTGTGTTATAATATAAGATGTAGATGAGCTTAGTCACCCTCACCTAGCAGTAAGGGGGGAGGAATCTCTGGTCGAGCGCAACGATAGCCCGAAGGGTTGAAAGCGATGTGATCAACGCTTAGAGCTCTATATTTAGTCCCATACAACGAAAGGCGGTTCTGTGCCACAGTTCAGTGCCCCGAGGCGTCAGGTCTCAATCAATATAAAGAAAAACAATCACTCTTAGCGCTGTCTCTTCAGTTGGTACGACTTCCTATCCTCGGCCGGTTAAAGCTATGCACTGATTCACTCTTCCCTCACCCAGCAAGAAAACCCCAGCGCGTTAGCGCAACGGCTTTCGATAACACTCAATCCCTAGCTTTCGTGTTTTTAGTTACTTGTTCCCTCAAACCAAGTAAGTCAAGTAAGAATTGCTCTGCGGATGCCTTTATTGTTGCCTTGTAGGCATCTTTCCACAATTAGTGCAATGCTTCCGTCCCTAAGGATTTCGTCTTTTCAGGAGAATAAATCCCTGTAGGAAACGGATTCTCAAGAGAAAGAGTTGGGTAGGGGCTAGAGTTTGGATGTGAAAGGTAGTTCTTTCGGCCACGATTCGAAGATGGATTCCTCGGAAAGGATGAGTGAAATGGTGGACAGGTAGTGCCTGAAAAGCAGAAACAGATATTTCTGAATCCCAAGGACGAGTTCCCCGGGAGAACCCTTAAGTTGATGAAAGATGTGAAAGTGCACAAGAAGGATTCATTCCCACCTCGGTATGGCATTCAGTAAGCCAAGTTCAGTGATCACAACAATATCATAAGAAAAGAAAAGAAAGATCGTAGCAGAAAGAGAAGCGGGGTAGAGGAATTGGTTAACTCACCAGGCTCATGATTTGGAGACTGCAGGTTCGAATCCTGTCCCCGCCTTGTTCATACTGACATGAGTTGAATGCATCCCTTATGGACTCAACAAAGACCTAAAGGTGTGAAGCGAAAAAGTGCATTTTCAATTTCATCGAGATTGGGTTAGTTTTTTTTAGTACAAGATCGAAAAGAATGCATTCCAAGTGAGATGCCAAAAAAGGAAGGAGGGCTAACTAAGAGAAGAGGTGCGACAGTTCCCCTGGTCTCCCTCGTAATGAAGACAGCAGGAATGTGGGCGATCTTCAACGAAGTGCCGAACCGCTGTGAGTAATAAAGGACTTGAACGGCTGACTCTCTCGGTGTAAAGAGGGCACTCTACCAACTTAGCCCATTCCTGGGAGGCCCCACGACTGGAATCTCTCCCCATTTCAACATTCCCGAGATGCTAGCTGCCTCTATCGATCCCAATGCCGGATAGAAGAAAGTCACTGACGTAAAGCTCAATAAGTTGGGCTGAGGAAGATATAAATCGTCATGCTCTATACAATAGAATAAACTATATAGCAAGACGAGAAAGGTGGGCAACTAGCGGGACGGGGGACCTTATTCACTTTGACCACAGCGACAGAAAGTTTTTCTTGTAAAAAAGCTAAAGAGAAGTGATAAAGCGAGTGTCTCGTTCGTCCTAAGGTTCATAACATATGAAAGTTAACCACCTCTATGAAAGGAGAAAGTCTTTCATATCATCTTTGGAAAGCCAATCGCCTACGTTCGTATCCTGCTGATCCAACTCTTTAATTCAAACCTAATATCATGAATCTCCTGTGCTCATTCGAATGAGACCTAGGCATATGGGCTGCCTCTTCTTCTATGGATTGGTGAGCAAACCGCCTTGAGTTGTGAACTGTGATGACCAAAAGGGGCTTATAGTATTGGAATTCTACTGTAAGTTGAAAGTGCTACCAACTCCTGCCATGCTTCTGTAAGACCACTACGATGTGGATTGTTCAATAAACCAAAACTACGGATTCACAGTTTACGATGTTAACGATTCATCCCACCCCAAGTCTCAAGCAAGATAGATGTGAGCTTTCATCGTCCCGGGAAGGAATTTCTTTGAATGAATGGCGACTCTTGTCCGTCGTAACCAATGCACGACCCCCTAAGGCAATGACAGGAAGCTGACGCCCAGTCGAGCCTTTGATTTGACCGGTCTTGATGGACCCGGATCTGCTCGTAGGTTTACAACAAAAGGCTGATCCGCTCGAGTACGACTCCACTCCCAAAACACAAATAGGAATTCCTAATGGTAGCACACTCGAGAAGGGAAATGAATTCGGAATGTTGTATGGTTTTCTCGCACAGGGCTTCTGCCCCTGAGCCTTGATTCGGTTAGCTGTTGACTATCTTGTTAGTCTTCCGGTAGGAATACCAAAATCTTCTATCTATAAATATTGGTTTTTGTATTCTATTCAAAGTTAGCGAGCAAAAGGATCTAAGTCGAATCTCAGAAAGAGAGCGAGCCTGCCTTTGGAGTTTGTTCCCCCGACTCAGTGGGATGATAGAATGATAATAGAGGTCTCTCAAACTAGAACGAAGGAAAAGTATGGGATGAGAGAGGAAGAAATCCCAACATGACCAAAGTTTCGCTTTTCCATAAGAGGTTGAAGTTGCCCGATGTGCTATGCCTAGAAGTCTAAGAGTCGAAAGATTCAAGCTGCAATGCCTCTTGGCAAGATAGATGGAAACCCTTCTTTTGAGCCACTGTCTCATACTAATAAGCAAAAGTGAAAAGATCGGTCTAGTAAGGACTACCCAAAAGTTCCTAAGGAAAGATCCCCATAAGGTGGACTAGTCTATTCTTGGCAACTAATTTATTAGAAGAGGTTTTTCAGGAGTTTTTTACGACTGGAGCTCAAGCTTGAGTGATAGCAAGCAAAGGTTCATGCTCTTGATTGTATCGCCTGGATCTTCTCTTTTCCTCTTTCTTATCTATTCGTAGGAGACCGGGCCCTTAGCTTGCTATTCCGTTGGTAATGGAATGTGTCGAAGAACTTTGAGTGAAAAGCTACAATGTTTAAATAAATAGACGGATTTGACTTCGTATACATCGATTGTTTCTGGCTTGCCACCAGAGTTGTTGGGCGAAATTCAGTTTCTTTTTTCCTTCCGCAAAACTTTCTATTATAAGGTTATACGGCACTGCCTTTTCTCTGCTTGAAAGCTGAAGAATCAACAGAGGGCAACGAAATTGATCACGAGCGATAGGTGATATTTATCCCTAGTATGTGTTTTGAAGCGTTCTCCTGAGCAATCAGCCTTTCTCTTCCTGGTAGCAGTACGAATAGGATATCCAACATGACTGTATGTTGCTCTCAGGGTTAAGCTAGCTCTTGGTTAAGAAAATCCTGCTATAAAGAGGGAGTTGGCAGAGGTAGAATCGGCATCTGTCTCGCCTGCAGGAAAGCTTGACTTGGCTATTGAAATCAGCAGCAGATGTTCTCAAATCAACTTAATGTTGAAGAATCTGTTCTTGGAAGAATTTCGACTAGTTGGGAGGAGTTCTCATACCCAGTTAAATGATTAAGGAGTTTTCCCGCCTCAAGGGGAATGCTTGAAATAAGCTCTTCTGTCTCTTGGCGACTCGGAACGAATGCTTGAATCCGCTTCTGTCGTTAGAACGAGACAAGTGGAATCTCTTTCTTTTTTGGGGGTTCCGGAATTGATAGAGTCAAGTCATATATGGCATTCAAATCGTTATCTTATCTTTGTCTAGAGTAAGTTGGTGTGAATTCAACTACGGTAGAGGATCAACAATCATTAGCTCTGGTTCACAGGCAAGTAGTGAGGGAATTGAGTTTCACTCTTGAGAGATAGCCAGATAGTTAAGAGAGCTACCCGTAGCAGTCGTAAGGTAAGGCCTCCCATCCCAATAAGAGTTCAGTCGTAAGTCTGCCCATTCAACCTTTTCTCTGGGAATTGCATACAAAAGGAAAAGGTAGTTGATCGATTCCGCCCTTTAGCTTGGCACGTTGATGGAAGAACTTCTCTCTTTTTCTATCCTCTTATACAACTATAGAATACAGAAGAATGACATTCCCTTCCCCCCTCAAGAAAAGACTTCATTTTCTCTTGTGTCCAAAGCGAACCATCAGGGTTTGTATATTTGGATAAATCCACAAAGCTAAGCATATTTTCCACAAAATCCTTTTTTTTGTAGTAACTAGTTTCTTTAGAGCAATGGGTTGAGGAAGACGATTTTCGCGGAATTTAAAACCAATCCCAGCCTCCCCTGCTTGACAGTGAAGATCTTTCATGATCTTAGTAAAGGCAGAAGCGTGGTTTCGTGCATGTTCATTATCAACTTTTCCCCCTAACATGCTTTTCACAAAGTCATGTGTGTACTCTTTATCAATGGAAAACCCTGTTTTTTTAGAACCATGTTGGTTAAATTCCGCAAGAGGAGCAAGGGTTTGGTTGGTATGCGCCTCTATTTTCTTTTCCAGCGGGACTTCACTCGATCCCGCTTTGTAGAAAAGCTTGTTAAAGAACGCTTGTGTCCTCCCGTAAAGCCCAGGTTTTATCTGCTTGACATCAGAGGTGATTGTAAGATATTTATACGCTTCGTCAATATGAGTGTGTATAGCTTCAGCGGTTTCACGAATACGAGCTTCCTGTGCTTTTTCTCCCGCTAGCTTATAGCGTTGAGCCTTAGATAATCCTTCTCGAGGCGTTTTGTGGTAATGATGAATGATATCTTGTTCTAAGCGTTCAAGTTCGCTATCGGAAAGAACCTTACCTGCAGCATTGTTAATGATGTTAATACATTCTGGTTTCAACCTGTTATCCTCCCGTCCTTAAAAAACAGTCAATAGCTACCTGAAAAAGGTTCTTTTCCTTGATTAATTTGCTCATCTGCGCTTCCTCGTTTATCGCAGTGTAAACATCGGTTGCAAACTCTTTTGATTCTTCCCTTAACTTGCTAAATCTCTCGGATGTGTACGTTTCGATTTCAGAAAAGGGAGCTGTTGTCGTTTGTTCCTCTATAGTAGGTTTAACTTTGAAGTCTTGGGTTATGTCCTTAATTGGCTGAGGCTCGATTTCTGGAAGATGGGATTTGAAATTAGGATCTTCAATACTGTTTTGGGCAATATTCTTTAGTTTATCACTATCAAAAGATGGGTATTCTCCACGGGAAAGATCGTCAACACCACGAGCTAATGTATCCATATGATCCTTATGTGCTTCGGGGCTTGTATGCAATCCAGTACTTGAGGATTTGTTCGCATGCTTATAGATCAATCGATCTGTAATCCCGTCTTTTAAATCCTTGATAAGATTCAAAGACATATCTCTAACTTGTTTTGAATGCATCCCTCCAAAAAACAACCCAATAAGGGCATCCGTCATAAGAGCTTCCATATCAAAAATTCTATATTGTTTCGCCATTTCTGAATGGCCATTATCTTCTAGAACCTTTGACGACCAACCACGATCAACCACACCAAAAGAGACATTGAGTGCAGCTCCTGATCCAACTGTTAGTAGTGGTGATTTGCTAACAATCGCCGCAGGAGTTAACATTGCCGCTGTATGCACCAACGCACCTCGCCAAGCAAGTTCATCCGCTGTCTCTTTATCTAGTCCTTGGGATTGATGAAGATAAGAGTTCTCGGCTTTATTTGATACATAAGCATATATCGCCCCAGCTACATTAGGAACTGTCGCCACCTTAGATACCGCCGATGCCATACGGGGAGCGTATTTCATAGCTACACCTGATACGCCTTGTAAAGCGAGACCCGCAAGCTTAGTGATAGGAGTAGGTAAGACACTTAACGCACGCCCAGCAAGCTGAGCACCTACCCAAAAAGGAACAAAATCCGTAAGCCCCTCAACAAGATGTGCTGCGATTCCTTGCGTGGTAGGGTCAGAGCGGGATGTATAAGCCTCATCAGGGCGAACAGGGGCAACAAGCTTATCAAGAGACCGCATCGGCACATTTAAAAGTTCTGTCCCTAATCCTGTATACCATTTGGGCGTTTGTGGCGGAGGTAGAGGTTGATGCTTTAAAAGCTCAAGATTCTCCTCCAACGTATTAGTGTAAAACATGTTACACTCTCCCTCTTTTGACCATACAATATGCCGCTTTCAAGAAAGAAACACTGGATAAAAAACACATTATAGAGCCAAGAGGAGTATCAGAACTTACAAAAGATAAAAAAGCCGACAAAATACAAATAAAAACCGCTACCTTAAAAGTGACCAAACTGCTAAATATATAAAGTAATATATGGAAGAAAAAAACATACACAGCGGGGTTCTTAATAATGGAATTATAACATAGTAAACACCATAATACACTATAATATATGAAAAAGACTCTAACATGATACTTTAAATAAAGCGTGTTATCTATTTCCTTTTTCAATAAAAGCGATAGTGATTGATACCTTTCAACGCTAAGGTCTCTAATAATCCAACCTGTTATAAAAATCGCGAACATAAGGAGAGGGGGATATAAGAAATCTAGACGCATGTCTTCGTCTATTGAGTGAATGTTGAAGAAATACGCTATGAAAGCTGCGTTATATAGCGCCGTACTCAAAGCTACACCAAAGGAGTCGTCCGCACACAATACCCCATCACACTTTCTTTTGATAAAAAGGAAGACCCAAAGGGAAGAAGAAGCCACCATAACCGTTTCTGGATGAAAAAACTCATAGCTTGTTCCTGTGATTACCGCAAAAAAGAGCATCACTGTAATAACCATCGCAGTTGTTTCTATTCTATTCACAATCTTTCTTCCTCCATTAATTATCTTACGGAACAGCCCCTTAATCATAGAATACTTGACCCTCCCATATGCGTAAGTTCATCTGGTTAATCCTCTCTTTTCTTTCTTTCATAAACTTATCTGCTCGTGCGTCTCTAATATTAATAACAATGGGATTGCCGTCTTTATCTATTTTGGTATGACCGTGTTCGACTAAACTGTAAAGCCCGTCCCCTATATTCGCGTAATGACCCCAACCGGGATTGAACTCACCTGCGGACTTGGTCAAAAACCACAGTCTATCCATAAACTCCTCTTCTTTCATACCTCGAGGAGGCATGAGAGAACACCCATTAACAGAAACAATATTATTCCCTAATACCTCTTTAACTGCTTTTTCCACAACTCTTGGATCAATCGTATAGTCATTGGTTTGTTTCATATTGCCTAGAATGTAGAGCTTAACCGCCTCGGAAGCCCTCTCAAAACAAGCTCCAGCCGAGTTATGCTTGAGGGGTGAAAGATAAGATGCAATAAGAGGGTTGTAATGAGAATCAAAAGACTCGTTGTTAGACCCAGGATTTACTTTAAAATCTTTCTCAATTTCCGATTTATGCTTTGCGCCTATCACTACCGTCTGAGCCAGTCTCGGCTGATCTTCTTTCATACTTAAACGGGCAATAGTTGCTAAAACATGATCATCCTGTTTTGCAAAAGCGGTTTCCATTGCGGCTTTATCGCTATCTGGAAGGAGCTGATACGCTTGCTGATACAACTGCACAGTCTCATGAGCTGGAGACCTCATTAATTGATCTTTAAAGAGACGTGCTTCCTCAGCGTTAAGATGCGGACTAACAATGCCGTGCGTAGCTTTAATTTTTCTGACAAAAGAAGGTCTTTGAGCAAGGCTATGAACAAGGTTCTCAGAAGTATCAAAACGAAGTGGATCAATATTCTTGTACTTAATCCCCCATTTAATAGGATCTTTGTGAAGCTCTTCCATTGATTGTGTGTGAGCTTTGCTGAGGATTTGATGGACTTTAGTGTACTTAAGCATAGACTCGGAAGAAAGGTTAGGATCATTGATTTGATCAGCTATCGTTTCTAATACATTTTTTGCCTCCGTTCCGGTCATGGTTTTTATCTTAGCTATCTCGGGGGCTAGCTCGTATTCAAATTTGTAGTTGTAATATGCCTCAGCACCTTTCTCAGCCCCAAACATACGCATGCACTGATCTAAGTTTACCTCTTCTGCCTCATCGGGTCTCTTTCCCTGAAGAAAAAGCGCACTGTGTGTTTTCAAGGTAGTTCTCAGTTCCCTTGCCCCTAAAGTGTTAGCGGCATTATCCTTGTTGATTAAATGTTCAAGAAGAATCCGCCGCTCCGAATTACCAAGCCGATTCCAGCCATCTAGCTCGATAGATTTACTCAAATCCTCGTTTACAACCGTCTCTCGATCTCCAGCTGAATCAACTAAAGATGCTAACGAAGTAGAACCTTTTGAGCTCGAGCCGTTCTTATAAGAAACAGTTATAAAGTTCTCAAACTGTCTAGGATTTTTTTTGTAGGCACTGATAACTTGGGTTTTATGTAAATCCTCTTTCTTGGCATTGAAAACTTTTTGTTTTTGCTCTATATCTAGCGGAAGCGAATTTATATAATTTTCTAAAATACTAAGTTGCTTAACGTGATTATTATTAGAAGGGTCAAGACTAATGTTATCAGATGCGTTGTTCGTAATTAGGTTAACAGCTTCTTCTTGGGCCCTCACTGTCGCCCCTATTTTAAGCTCTAAACCCTTTTTTTTGTACCCCAGTAAATCATGTTCCATATGCTGCCGAAAATACTGGCGTATCTGCTTATCTGGAATAGATGATAAAAAATTATCGTAACGTTTCCGTAACGTACCATCAATAAAATTGTTTACATGACCATCTATCTTCGATACATCTCTCGTGTTAACGCTATTGATAAAGTCGTTATAATCTTTACCAGAAGACGCCGAAAGAGTCGAAAAGCCCACATATGCATCCGATAAGATATGGTCTTGACGCATATCACTCAATACTTTATACGCTTTTTCAAGACCAGCGCTGACATCAGGCAAACCCTTTAAAGGATTAACTGCGTCTCGTACCGCATCGGTGTTAGTAGATAATGGCTCTACTAAAGAGCGTCTTGTACTTAATTCAACCATTATTCGCCTTTATTTCTCATGAAATTCCTTTACCAAGTCTGCCCCTCCCAGTTTTCTCATGAAATGCCTTTACCAAGTCTGCCCTCCTGGTTTTCTCATGAAATTCCTTTACCAAGTCTGCCCCAGTGCTTAACACAGTGCCAAAAGCAGACCATGAACCAGACTTTTTAGCAGCGGCTGCGTTATCTCGATGCCAACCCGCCTCCTTGAGAAAACGAGAAACAGTTTGGCTTCTTGATGCTCGTGCTTTCTCAACATCTCTGTGAACATCCATATAGCGTTGTCCAACCCATAGATCTTTGCTAACACCAGACAAACCAGACTGAGCCGCTTGCATACGAAACAACCCCGCATCTAATATTCCCTCGTTCCTCGCTCTGAATTCTTTCTCCATCCATACTAACTCCGCCCTTTGAGCGTTTTCATCAGCTAAAGAAGCTCGATATTCGTCAGCTTTCGCCGCACTTTTCCCCTCTTGGTCTTTAAAAAAACCTTGAAAAATACCAGACAAAATCTTCAGACCACACATTCCAACAAAAAAGGGATCTCCCATATTTTTTAATCCTCCGCTACTAAATGAGCCGTTACCGAAGTAAGACAGAAAGGCGAGGGCTTCGTTTGGCGTATAACTAATTCTGACTCAATACCAGCCTCCGCCGAAAGAAAAACATCAAATTCCCCTGTTTTCGGGAATCCTCGTAAATCTTCAACAATACTAAAATGTTGACCTTTAACGCCAACTTCAATATCCGCAGTGTTAATTACCCGTAAAGAAACTTTAAAAATCCGACGTTTCTTGCTACTTAAACCGCCGAATGCTTCACCAGTATCAATACGGGGAATACACACCATCCTCTTAAAACCACGCGTTAAGGAACTGTCTTCTTCCCTCAAAACTTCCGACTCTTGGTACGAGTACTTCCTGGCTCTTGAAAAAGCTACTGAGGAGATATACTGGTTCCTAAAGTTCTTTATATCATTATCTAATCGTCCCTTCCGTCTATTCTCCTCTAGCTGAGAACTTACGGAAGTGATTTTAGGGGATGAAGGAAAGAATTTCGTTGGCTTAACTTTTATCCAACCCTTCCATTGTATAAGCGATCGAAAACGACGAATTAAATCAGAGGAAAGACCCACATCATCTTTTTCGTCATAGTCTAATATTAACGATGAAACCGCGTCCTCTTTTTCCAATTTCTCCAAAACTTTACCAACGTTAGAAATTGGGGAAAGCCTCATAACATCACGGTTAACCGCCACAATCGTTTCGATATCAACAATTAAAGGCCACTCCTCTTTTCTTTCCCCCTTTTCGTCTTGTTCTATTTTCTTCAGTTCAGATGCAATAGATTCTCTGAAGCTGCTTATAAATATCTCATAAAGTTGGGTAAAACGTGGATCAATCTTCTTCCCAGATTGATATGCACGTCTCAATTCTTCTCGCTCTTCTTGTTCTTTTTCTAATTCCTCTTTGCTTAATTGTTTTTTCGGTGGCTCCGCAATTAAATTATCGAAATAAAAACCCGCTTCAAGAAGTCTTTCGCTCCCTTCGATTTCCTCATAAGATTTTACCACAAAGAAAGGATCCCCTGGATAGCTTGTCCCTAGTCTACTCCGCAAAATATTGTCGTATAACTTAACGTTATGATTAATCTTACTTAATTCTGACCTTATGAGTGTGCTACGCTTCTTTAACAACGGAATACAACTGTCGTATGGATTAAGTTTAGTGCTAAGCCACTGGACTTCTCTTATGAAATTATTCAAAGCAATAGCTTTTGAATTTTGAGCCTTTGCTTCTTTGTCAAGGCTTTTATCACTCTTAATGTCGTCACTCTCTTCCGCTTTCTTCAGTAGAAAGTCCGTATGTTTCTTAAGACTGCGCAGAGTATCAACAATTTTGTTATAAAGAGCGTCTAAACTTGATAAAACCTTATTACGTCCGTAATAATCATCTTCTCGTTGCACATCTTTGCTTATAAAGTGTAACCCTAGATCTCTCCATGCCTGCAAAAACGCATAAATACGATAATATCCAGGATCTCCATTTAACGCTTCTTCCATCTCTTTGGCGCTTTCGGAACAAGTTCGGGCTATGGAAGAATCAGGATAAACTTGAAAGAAAAGATAGGCGAAAGCACCAAATTCCTCTTTAATCTTTTCATCAGACAAGCCCGCCCATACCTTAAAAGCTTCTCGACTCTCTCTAAGAGACTTCTCTATAGCTTCCGCTCTCTGTACTAATTCCTTTTCTATCTTTTTACTCTTAAGTGCGGATTTCGCCTTTTTCGCATCTTCGTCTTCTTGTATTCTAAAAAACGCAGATTCACTAACCCCTGTGGCTTCCGCTAATGAATGTGTTTCTTCATCAGCAACACTCCCTTGAGTATCTGAACCCTTTCTCTCCCTATATAATTCACTAGTAGATAAGTTTTGATCTGTCTCGTTATGGTGTAAATCTTGTCTACCATTAATATTATACTCATTCTCCCCCAATTCATTCATTGAAGGGGCAACGACTCCAGTAACAGGGTGCGTCGGAACAGAAGGTAAATCTAACCCTAAATTCTCTTCTGGTTGCTCAGGCTTAACAACAACATCTTTCGCATATGCTTCTTTTTCGTTAGCTTCTGCCTTTAAGCGTTCATCTTCCTCCCTAGCGAGCTTCACACTTTCAGCCCACTCAGCTTTTTCCCTTTCAGCTTTTTCTGCTTTCTTACGTACAGCTTCTATAAGTCGAGACTCTGCCTTTAATCTTTCTACTTCTCTTCGCTTTTGGGCTTCTGGTTCTTTTTGTCTTTGAGCTTCTGCTTTGCTTCGCTTTTGGGCTTCTAGTTCTTTTTGTCTTTGGACTTCAGCTTCTCGCTCTCTTGCGTCTTTTGCTTCTTGTTCTTTCAGATTTTTAATAGATTTAACAGCTTGTTGTACTTGATGTATTGCATCAACTGTATTTAGCATTACAGCTTCAGATACAGCTGTACGTGCAGTAAACCTAGACTCACGACCAGCCATGGCTGAATCAAGTCGACTTGATAGCCATTCAGCCACACCGTCTAGCTCTGTGGCTAACTTATGTGATACACTGTGGGCTATCCTCCCAACAGTCTTCGAGATGCCTAGCCCAAACCGTGACCCCCCTTTTAATTCCTGTCCGCGTAATAGCCTTCGTACCATAGTAGCTAGGTCACTAGCTTTTAAGATAATATCATCCGCTTCTGCGTATTTCTTATTAGCAATAGCAGTATTATAGTCCTTACGATGCTGTTCTAGATCTTGCAAAAAAAGAGCAATCTTATTGTTTAGTTCACCGTGTTTTTGAGCTTTAATGCTCTTGGCGTGATTTTCAATACATCTTCTATAAAAGTCTTCTACCGTTTTATCTAATTCATAAGATGCAAGCGACGATACTATAGAATTAATAAACGATGGAAAAAGTGGAACCTTGCGACTATTCAAATAAGGCAAAAGTTCATTTTGAACAAGACGATTAATTTCTCGTCTCTTATCAAACATATCTTTAGAATGTTGATAAGAACTAATCTCATCACCTTTATTAAGACTAAGTTCCCCCTTGCTTAAAGAGTCTTGCACTCCAGAATGCAAATTAGCAATTTTATCGATTAAAACTTGAAAACCCGCAACCTCTTCTTTACACTCCTCAGGAATACGATTCTCAGCAAGACCAACACGGAGTTTCAGTTCAGGTGGCAAATCTCCTTTTAGCTCTCTATTCTCCGCATCAAGCGTTTGGTTGGCTTCGCTATACTTCTCTAAAAGGTTTTCTACAGTATTTCTTAGTTCATGAGCTGTCGAAGCTCTGAATTTTTCGCTAACACTGTTAGCACGCTCACTTAAAAGATTTAATGTGTTCCGACACCACTCCTTATCAGGAATATCCGCTTCAGCAAAAGCACATAAAGAAACTCTTACCTCTTTTAGGGTTTCACAAAACTTTTGGTACACCTCTTTTTGTTGATTTTCTGGTATATTGTTTTTTTCTGCTTTTTTTATAATAACTTCAAGAGTATCAATCTTTTCATTGATAGATTCTAAAATACCTATATATTCATCACGAGATTTTTCTTCTAAAACTTCCTTTTCTTTCCGTATCTGTTCATCTCGAGATTTTTTATCCTCTTCCTCCGTCGTGTACTTTGGTAATGCTAAAGTTGAAATAACAGAACCCGCCGCAGCGCCTAGTGCTCCCGCCACCCCTGCTCCAAACGCTACAGGTGCTAATGCTACTGCGGCAGCCGCACCAGCAGCAGCCGCAGTAGCAACGAAACCAATTTTAACCCAATCCCATAAACCCATTCTTTAAGAAGCCTTCCTCACCCCAACATCTCCATCCTCGTGGTAATTATGGACAGAATGAAAACGTTCTAATCTCTCTAAAATAACTTGAGATGAGTTGTTTTCTCCCATTTTAAAGACAAGAAACCAAAGATCCGTTTGACCTCGATCTACACTAGGGAAAGTCGTCATAGCGATAATACCCGCCATACCAAAATTATGAACATGCCATGCAAAATCATTTTCTTCTTCAATACTAAAACGACATCCAAAAAGAGATGCTTTATCACTAGAGATTGTATCTGAGTGATTACTCACCCAAACTAAAGAGTAAGGTTCTCCTTGGTAAACAAGTTGTTTTATACGATAAGTAAAAAGATGATCAACAAATTGGGTAAGGTCAGTAAACTTAAACCCTTGCTCAAAACTCCCCATAACCGCTTTAATACACCGACCAGAACCACAAACAAAAAGAATCGAATTTCCAACAGCTAATGGAGAACATGAATAAACTCCAGAACCAGAAAGTTTACGCATAAACAGGTTAACGCCTTTTTCTATCTCAATACAAAAAAACCACAAAGATGAATCACACCCTATAAGTAACCCGCTACCCATCGGAGTAATCCATCTAATCTCTCTCACCGTGTCATCTGTAATCTCCGACGATAAAGCTTTTAAATAATCAGAACCCCCGTATCCCCCATCAGGCGAAAAACTATTAAAATTCTCAAATTCCGATAGATAAAAAGACGAAGCATCACCCTGTGTGCCAGAAAAAACTAGTATATTCTGGTAAAAAGTAACATGCGACGGATACCCCCCTATAGTTGGATCCCAAACACTTAAATTCCACTTGTAAGTATCTTGATCATTAGTACAGGTAAAAGGGACAGAAAAAACAATATCAACCTCTCGATCGTTATAAAAAGCTGTAATATCCCCCCATAAGTAATAATGAGGAACAACACCAGATGAACCTTTATCCTCCACAGATCCAGACCCAAGTGTTTGAGATGAATAAACAACTTTCCATTGAATACCCCCGTCCGCTATAAAAGTATCTCGCTTGTTCTCTAACCATTCAGACCCAGATACACCACGCTTCACACTTTGATAAACTTTGCCAAACATACTGATATAAGAACCCTCCTCATAAAGAGTTTTAGGCTTCCAAGGTAGGGGAAGAAAACCTAATCTAATAGATCGCCCGATGTCTTCCTTCTTAAAAACAGAAGAACTCGCAACAACCTTATAGGGCGATTTTGGGAAAGCCTCTGAGGGAGTTACATCCGCAAAGTTAACAGTTAACTTCGCATCAGATGTAGACCTACCGATGATCCGCTCTCCTAGCCAAGGAGGAGGTGAAAATTTCATACGTCGACTCTTCCTCAAGAGGAGGTGAAAATTTCATACGTGAGAAATCATAATTCTCTTTATCGATTATTTTTATCTGGTGCGGAGAGTGGTTACAATGAACTAAAACCATCAAATCACCGGAAATTGCGTAATCTAATTGGGTTGATTCCCATCGATCGTACACAGTTCCTACCGTCTTGATTACTTTCGGAGGGCCGCCTCCCTCTACCAGAACAAAAGTGAGCGTCTCGTCCCCAAAAACAAGTAAAACGTGTGTATCACCCGCTATATAAAAAGGAATTAACCTACTTGCATCAGACGGCAAAGCCAAATTAGGAAACGATATGGTGTTCGGTCTATGAATCAACGCACCAGTTTTAAGAGGAATTAAGTTAACACTTTTCGAAAAACATTGGGCATAAAGTTGTTAATCCGTCCGAGATTGACAGATGTGCGGTGATAACTCTCCCGCGGCAAAAGACCTTTTCGTCCATGTCAACTTAGCCATTTTTAGCCTCTAATATTCCCTTGGTTCACAAACCTCAATCCCATCCATGTCAATCGCCGTTTTCTTCACTTCTTCAAATTCCGCTTTGAGCCTCAAAGTTAATTGAATATCCGCGGTTAAAATCGGAGCTAACTCACTCGCTAACTTGCACGCAATCGCTTCTTGAACCAAAGGATCACAACCAGATATTTCAATATTCGCAATATACTCAACACTGAGAGGGGAAGTGCCTCTTTGGGGAGAAAATATACAATTACCCCTTACAACACCCTCCCCGTTCAACTTTAAGACTTTAAAGCATCCTTTCGGAAGAGGATAGAACGAACCCGTAGAACACGCGGTTAACACAGTTTCCTCTATAGCAAAATTCCACGCAAACGAACGCAACAAACTACGACGAATAGGAGACAAAAGCAGACGACAACAATCTGCTTTAAATGAATCTTCCCCTATCCCTGCAATTGGGCGTTGCCCTAATTTCAACAACGCCCAATTACATACCTCAAGTTCGGTCATTAAGCGGCCTTTTTCTCACCTTTTTTGAAAGTCAGACCCGATAAAGAATCTTGTGTAATTTCAATACCTAAAATCTTCTTAGGCTCAACTCTTGTTGCTCCAAAAGATGCCGTTAAAGTTAGTTGAGGAGCATGCCATTTAGATGGATCTTTTGAATGTTCCGTTGTGATATTTGCTCTTTGAGAAAAGACAACAGCAGATTTGCACCAGCACGGAAGAACGTATTTAGTGCCCCCAGAAAACTTAGCAGAGCTTTTCAAGGTTTGCTGTCTCACCCCTTTGTCATTAAATTCTATCTTGTATTCAGGATCTGTTAAATTCGGAAAGTTAGTACCTACAGGGAAAGAGTCATCACCTGGGACTTTCTCAATATCAACAAACCAAAAACCAGCAAAACTCTCAATTTTACCCGCTTGAAGTGAGGCAGAATTCACATAATCTTTGTTAACAGCTCTTTCTAAAGCAAACAAAGAAGCCCATACATCAGACGGCACACCAACGTATAATTGCTCAGAATCAACATCAATATAACGCTTCTTAAAAATTGATTTTGCTTTAATCAACTGCCCAATAAAAGTGTTGAAAAAGTTGTCTCCAGTACCCGCGCTTTTAATGATGTTTTCTTCTGAAAACTTCTCTTCTGTTTCTGCATTTTTCCCTTTTTTGTTGATACCCAACATCCCTTCTAATATCGCATCATCTTGTTTACGATGCATCGCCATTGTCGCTAGCTGTGCATATGAAATAAGAGGATTAATACCAGAATCAAGCGAAGCAAAAGGATCAATGCGTTCCGCCCAACCATACTG
>CANYCX014247099.1:0-10281 GCA_948193385.1 Breynia disticha f. nivosa | reverse complement strand
TTATATTTATAATTAACCAAACTCATAAGCTATTTTTATAATAAGAAACTTTAAAATTGACATTGAAAATAATACCTCAATGATATTGTATATCCTCTAGTACTCACATAGGTAACTTTTTGATGAAATTGAGTAAGTAATGTCGTATGTATATGCAAATGCAAAGCAGGAGTTTCTTACACTGAAGAAAGGAAATATGACGACTGCAAAATATGAAATAAAGTTTGAGCAACTGTCTCATTATACCCCACATATTCTTTGTTACATTAAGTTCCATTAATTAATTATCAGTATTCAATAAATAAAAAACAGAAAAAGGACTTCAATGAGCAAATAAAAAAAAATTGTTTGAAAGAAAATCTCACATAAGATAAAATAGAATGAAGTATCTACTATGTTTCCGGCTAAATCAAGCCGTTCACTGTGCTTGACTAATCTCCAACTAGACGAAGATGAAGACCAAATAAAATAAAATAAAATAAATCATACCAAATTAAATTTCCAATATAACAAAAAATCGACATTTCAACAGCAAAATATGCCAAAAGAAATTTAACTATAATAGTGCTTCTAAGATTCTCGGAAATCGAGTTCACCAAACAAAATAAATTAAATTAAAGAAATCGAAATTGCACAACTGATATTGTGTGTGTATATATATATATATATATATATATATGTATATATGAATATAAAAAAAATTGAACAATATATAAAATAACAAAATCATGATGCCTCGCAGAAAGAAAAATTTGATAGCAGTAGACTGAACCTGTAAAATATCAAACAAAACATTAGATAAATAATCGAAAAGAAATAAGTATGGAAAAAAAATATACATGGAAAAGATTCGAACAAATATTTGGAAATATGGTGCTATATTAGCAAAGCAAAACAAATGGTTTAAAGTGCTACGGAGATCTAAAATTAGTTGGTACTTTCGGGTGGTGCAGAGATCTAAAATGCAAGAATAACATTGATCTGTTTTAAACAGGATGGGTCATAAACGAATTGATCTATTTAACCTGTTCAAAGTTCGGATCAGAAACAGATTAACACGGCCTGACCCGAATTGCCACCCCTAATTGTAGGGAGTTTGTAGAACGTTTCAAACCCAAACTCATCAAATACTCAAGAATATTTACCAATGGCCACGTGAAGAGACATGTAAACTTGACAAAACTTTCATACCTCTGGCAGTTCTATGAAGTGAAATGCTGACCAGAATTGCTTCCCATCAATAAAACGCAAAGCCATTGCACACCATTCTTTTTCTGAAACAAACTCTACGAATTTAAACAAAACTCAACAAATTCCGTCGTCATTAGCTCTTTGGAGCAAATGCTGTCAATGCATTAGCATGTGCAGGAGAGAGGCTGCTTAATAAAGGTTGCATTTGATGACCATATATGGAAATCAAGTGAGAGAAAGCTCTGCCCACTAACACCTTAACTTCAGAAGTTTCAACAGGAGATACAACTACTTGAGCAAATAAATTAACCAACTCTGGAACATGCGCAAGGATCTGCATCGAATATATATTAAAAAACAACAGGAGAAAATTATTACTTTACAAAGGAATTTCATGTGTGCACTTTATTTTGTGTGTGCATGTTAGTGTGTAAGTGAATGCAAGAAATGGTGACGCTGGCGGTAAACTTAAAGCAGCTATAAAACCTGCTAGTTTCACATCATTTCAAATCGTTTCATAAACTTTTGTATGACACTCTTCAATATCACTTGCGTTTCTAAAATTCACTACACATTTGCTTACGATTAAGAATTTTGTATTTAGGTTGTAATGTTCTTACACTAGCGGCATGAACCTCTAACTGTTACACTCAGTATAATTCACCCGAAGTTTGCTAAAATAACTATTAAACTATACCTGGGGGTTGGAAGATAAAACAAGAGTGGAGACACAGCTGTAAACAGCCATCGATTCCTCGTGGTCTTCTTTTAACGGAAGAACTTTCAAGAAAACAGGTAACACCTGCAAAATTTACAAAAGACAGATAAATAATTTGGACAAATCAACAGAAGTTATGTGGCAAAGGAAGCAAGTAAAAGGAACCTGATTTAATGGAATGGATTGGGGATGGGCCATTATCATCCTGGCAACAGCGCCAGCAGCATTGTCCCGAACAGCATTGTCTGGCTCAGATTCCCCAAACAATGGGAAAAGTCCACGTAATATATCATCACAATATCTAATAAATAATGGTAAAGGACAAACAAAGCAGACGAATGTTCTGAAATAGCAAAGACCATGACTAGCTCAAGAATAGCTGATAATGAATCATCTGTTCATTGTTCGATATATTGTATGAATCTTGTAAAATTTTCTAAATGCAAACAGAACACTGATGGCGCGTTTTTTAGTTCTAAATGCAAAAGGATACTTCAACACTGATTCACCACCATTTTTGCACAACTCTCCCACAGAAAATGCAGCATTCCTCCTATTAGTCGCCTCTGGGGATGATAATTCTTTGAGTACTAATGGCATCACCCTCTGAAATACAAAAGAATTTCCCTCATTGCTTCCATTAGAAACACAAGATATCTTAACAGAGTAACTGTTAACAACTTAATAAAATTACATCAACATAGCCAGCAATAGGAGCACCCATGTCCTGAGCAACTTCGGCAAGGCAAGCAACCACCATAGTTCGATCTTGAAGAGGACGTGAAGGCTTCTGCAGTTGCCAGTAAACAAGAAATGTCAAATTATATATGGTATTAAAAATTTTTGTAAAAGATCTACAGGCACGTGTTAGATGCCAACCCACCGCAAATTTCATTAGAGGATCGAATAGCTTTGCAAAGATAGGAGCAAAATGAGGACCCATGGACTTAGCAAATGCAGGAAGAATGTCTGAAACGGCGTCCATAAGTACTTCATCATGCCCAGTATCATCATCAACATCAGTGTCACTATCATTATTCGATTGCTGACAAGCTGATTCCTCTCTGAGTAGCAACAGAGTTGCATCAACAATTCTGGAAATATCTGAAATAAAGCCCATCAGACTTGAGATTCCCCACTATATATGAGATTTTTTTCATATAAATATTATTAAAATAATCCAAGAAGCTGCATCTATTCACTTACAAGGTTCAATAGCCATATACCCATAATCTTTAATTATGTCTGCTACACTCATGCATGCTTGAGCAACGACTTCCTTATCATCATCTTCTGTCATAGTCTTGATATATATATTCATTATGCTATCTGCGTGTTAAAAAATAAAAGATCAGAAATCATCAAACCAACAAATTATTAAGTTGTGCATGGAAAATAAATTGTGCTCCCACCAAGAATTTCTCTAGCTTTCGCTGCTCCATCCTGCATACAAAGACCAAAATCATCACCCACTTGGTAGGAATAAAATTATATTCTCAAATTATTGAGCAAAGACCTCATGAAATTCCAATAAATTAAAAAACAGAAAGTTTTTTTATCAGTCAAAAGGAGTTACAACCTAGCCAACTACTCTGAACCTTTTTCTACCATTTTATTTTTTCAATTAATGGCATCAAAATCATCATTGCAACTATAGTCCCCAAAACTAAATGTTCTACGTCACTCTTTAAAAAATAAATTTATAAAACAAATACAGAAAAGATCCAAAAGAAAATCCATTAAAAAACAAAACTAGAACACAAAGCTAGATTTTAATAGAAAGGTTCACATACCCAACCACATGATGTAATCGAAGAGAAATGCATGAAATAGAAAACTTACATTTAATTCAGAAAGGAAAAAAAAATAATAAGAACTTGCAATTGCACTTACATTATGACTTTGGAAGATTGCATGTGCTGCAGCCAGAACATCTGCAACAGAGTTTTGTGTCAAAGATGGATTTCAGATGCAGTTTCAAGCTCAACAAGCGAACCTTTAATGCATAAAGATGGAACAACAAACATTCACAATGTTCAAATCACATCAATTTATTATTATTTTAAAGCACAAAATGAAAGAAACATTTGCATAGGGTGCGAACATAAATGCATAATACAAGTAATATAGGATTCCAAGGATTAGGTCTCATATATCAATTATAAGTAGAAAGTACGAAATGCCACAAACTAGCATATGAAGTAAACAGATTCACTGGGTATGACTCATGTCTTTAGTCCCAGGTTCCAACAACCACTTAAAAGTACAATCTAGCTTTGCATTTCATGCAAGATGGCGATAACTTCATGCATTTCTCTCACATGGAAATGAATTGTTTTTGTTAGTCCAGCGACTGAAGCGGACGAGTTAGCCCAAAGGCCTGCTGTCAAATATGTCTATTCTCGCAAGAAGAAGAGGTTTGGGTTTCCAAGAGCTGGTTTGTCAGTACAGGGGGATTGGGCCTCCAATGATTGAGGAATGTTCACACGCTTCAGCTGTGGGGTAGCCATTAGTAATGACGTGGCAAGTTAGTTACGATTTTGTTACTTAGAGTGAGCAGGCGTGGGAATAGGCATTCAGCTGTCATCTTTGTTATTGAGTGGATATTGGAGAGAATGGGGTCCTCTCAAAAGACACCCTGAGTAGTTGGTTATCTTGGCCTCTACTCTATCAATAAAGTTCTTCTGATCACTGTTTTATTGCTCCTTTGTTTTCCTGTTTGTTGATTGATCATTGTTATTTGTTCTACTAAATTTGTTCCTAACAAATTTGGTATCAAAGTGGTTCCAATTCAGTTTTTTTATGCCCCTTACGAGAATGGAATCTAGAATTGCTCAAATAGAAACCACCATTAAAGACATCCCAGAGCTTTGAAAAGATATCACGAGCCTCACTGCTTCCGTTACTTTACTCATCCAACAAATGAAAGAAAACCAACACTCGATCACAATGCTATCCCAGAACCATGGGACACATAATCCTAACCGAGTTGAATCCAGTAATGCTCAGGCGCAAGATGGAACTACTGCGGGGGAGAGAATTGTTACCAATCCACAGGATAATTTTGTAGGGAGATGGTATGACAAAGACCGATTTCCTCGTAAACTTGAACTTCCTGTTTTTGATGGGGAAGGAGCGGACTCTTGGATCTTTTGTGCCGAACGTTATTTCAGTATCAATCACCTGACCGAAGCGGAAAAGTTGGAGGCAGTCGGTGTGTGTTTCGAAGGAGAGGCTCAGGCTTGGCTTCGTTTTGAGGAAAGGGAGAAACCTTTTGTTAAGTGGGAGGAGTTAAAGCTTCAGATGTTACACAGGTTTGCTGGATTGAAGGATGGTTCATTGTTGAACCGGTTCTTTGCGATAAGACAAAGAGGCACTATTGCAGAATACAGAGCTCAGTTTGAATACCTGGCTGCTTCAGTTGGACATGTGGATGAAGCGATGATGACAGCGATGTTTACCAATGGGTTGAACGAGAATTTGAGGGCTGAGCTTTTGGTCCATAGCCCTAAATCCCTTAAGGAGGCCATGGAGGTTGCCGATAGGATTGAAACTAAATATGAAGTGTTGGGCCAAGGGTCCGAAGCCACCAAGGAGTATTCTCCTCTGAACTTTAAAACTGACACCAAAACAGTCACATGGACTCCTACCACAAACAAACCCTACAATCCATTTACCAACCAACACAATACTTCCATCACAAACGCTTCCCGACCCACTTATTCCAATACACGCAGCGACGCTGCTTCATTCATCCCCAGTGGAAACTCACAAATTTAGGCATTTAACGCCTGCAGAAATCCAGTCCAAGCGAGAGAAAGGCATCTGTTACAAATGCGATGAGAAATGGAGCGTTGGCCACCAATGTAAGAGGAAGGAATTGCACGTTCTTCTCGTGACTGAGGGAGAGGAAATTTCTGGATTGGAAGTAGAAGAGGAACGTAGGATGAGTGAGGAAGTGGCAGGGGTGGAGTTATCGTTGAATTCCGTGGTTGGGTTGTCGGAACTGCGAACTATGAAAATCAAAAGGGAGGTTCATGGATTGGAAGTTGTTGTATTAATAGATTGTGGGGCTACCCATAATTTTATTTCTACTGGGTTAATAGATGCTTTGCATATTTCAATTCAGGAGACGTCTAACTATGGAGTGGTGATTGGTTCTGGGAAACAACTTAAGGGAATGAGTGTTTGCAAAGGAGTGGTGTTGAAACTTGCGAATTTGACCATAGTGGAGGACTTCCTTCCGCTTCCGCTGGGCAGCACCGATGTCATTTTGGGACTCAAATGGTTAGCCACTCTAGGGGAAACGAGAGATGATTGGAGAAATTTGACTATGGCATTTGAGGTTAGGGGCCAGACTGTTGTATTGCGAGGGGACCCGGGATTAACTAAAGCTATGGTTTAGTTGAATTCAATGATGAAGGAAGTGAGAAGTGAAAAGGAAGGGTTGATGATTGAGTTGTATCAGCTAGAAAAGGTTGGGCAGGAGCAGTTAATTGATCCATCTGTCACTTTAGTTTTGTAGGAATTTGCGGATGTCTTTGCTGAACCAGTGGGATTGCCACCAATCCAGGAGCATGAACATGCGATTGTACTTAAGGAGCTGAACCGGTCAATGTCAGGCCGTACCGCTACCCTTATGCACATAAGAATGAGATCGAGAAGTTGGTATCTGAGATGTTGAGTGCTGGAATAATTCAACCGAGTTTGAGCCCCTTTTCCAGTCCTGTCCTCTTGGTTCGAAAAAAAGATGGTAGTTGGCGCTTTTGCATTGATTACCGCGCCTTGAAATTGTCCACTGTTCCTGACTGCTTCCCCATACCCAACATCGACGAGTTGTTGGATCAACTCAATGGAGCAAAAGTGTTCACGAAGCTTGGTCTGAAATCCGGTTATCACCAAATCCGGATGCAAGAAGATGATGTGCATAAAACGCCATTCAGGACACACAATGGCCATTTTGAGTTCCTCGTAATGCCATTTGGCTTGTCAAATGCACCAGCAACCTTCCAATCCCTAATGAATCAGGTGTTCAGAAGGTATGTGTTAGTTTTTTTTTATGGCATTCTCATCTATAGCACTACCATTTCAGATCATGTTACTCACTTGAGAATTGTTTGTGAACCGCAAGAAGTGTTGCTTTGCTAAAAAAGAGTTGGAATATTTAGGGCCTCTCATCTCCGAAGATGGTGTAGCCGCAGACCCCGAGAAAGTTAAAATTATGGGAGAATGGCCCGACCCAAAGAACGTGAAAGAGTTGCAGGGGTTCCTAGGCTTAACCAGTTATTACTGGCAATTTGTGCAGGATTACGGCAAGATTGCAACTCCGTTGAAAATGCTGCTGCGGAAAGATGCATTTCGGTGGACACCAGAAGCTTCTAAGGCTGTCCAGAAATTGAAAACAGCCATGCAGCAGGTACCCATTTTAGCTTTACAAGATTTTACTAACACTTTTATTCTGGAGACAGATGCGTCTGGGATTGGAGTTGGAGCCGTACTCAGTCAGAAGGGCCGCCCTATCGCTTTTTACAGCCACGCACTGGTGGGCCGAGCTAGATTTAAATCGGTCTATGAGAGGGAGTTGATGGCCATTGTGAGACAGTACAAAAGTGGCGGCATTACTTGATCGGGCTGCATTTTGTGGTACGGACCGATCAGAAATCCCTCAAATTTCTACTGGAAAAAAGAATGGTGGCTACTGAGTATCAACGTTGGCTGACGAAATTAATGGGTTATGACTTTGAAGTCTAATATAAGCCGGGATTGGAGAACAAGGTAGCCGATGCTTTATCGCGATTTCCGTCATATGCAGAGTTACAAGTGATTACTGCCAACAACATTTTGGATTAGGAGCAATTGAAATCAGAGGTGGCAGGAGATGTCAAACTGCAGAAAATAGCTAAACTATTGCAGCGTGATCCGAGAGCAAAACCAAGTTGGGCTCTTGTGGGTAATGTATTATGTTATAAGGGGAAGATGGTGATTCCTAAAGATTCTGCTGTCATTGCTACTATACTTAAGGAGTTTCATGACACTCCTGTAGCGGGCCATGGAGGGTTTTTGAGAACTTTTAAGAGGATATCTTCAGAGTTTTTTTTGGGAAGGAATGCGACGTAGTATCAAGCAATATGTGGCTGAATGTGCTGTTTGTCAGCAAAATAAGTATGAGACCCTTGTTCCGGCTAGACTGCTTCAACCATTACCCGTTCCTCAACAAATTTGGGACGATGTTACCATGGATTTCACCGAAGGTTTGCCGTTATCATTGGGATTTAACACTATCTTGGTGGTTGTCGACCGTTTAAGCAAATACTCCCATTTTATTTTGCTTAAACATCCTTACACTCTAAGTCCGTGGCTGCAAATTTCATTTCCAATGTGGTAAAATTACATGGGTTTCCTAGGAGTATTGTTATTGACCGTGATAAGATTTTTCTTAGTCATTTTTGGACTGAATTATTCAGGTTGCAACATACCCACCTTAAACGAAGTACAACGTATCATCCGCAAACCGATGGGCAGAGCAAGGTAGTGGACAGATGTGTGGAGACATATTTACAGTGCTTTGCTAATCAACAACCTCAGCAGTGGGCCAAATGGTTGGCATGGGCTGAATATTCATACAACACTTCGTACCATTCAGCCATTAAGACGACCCCTTTTCGAGTTGTTTATGGCAGGGATCCACCTCCCTTAATACGTTATTCCTTGAGTTGCACTCCTAACTCTACTTTGGAAGAGCAACTGTTGGCAAGAGACCTTATGTTGAGTGAGTAAGAACAGTTGGCTCTTGCTCACAATAGAATGGGAAGCAGGCGGATAGGCATAGGAGGGATTTAGAATTTCAGGTGGGAGACTTGGTGTATCTGAAACTTCGTCCCTACCGACAACAATCTTTGGCCAAACGTCCGAATGAAAAGCTGGCTCCGCAATTTTTTGGTCGATTTCCTGTTGCATGCCGTGTGGGAAAGGTAGCTTACAAGCTTAGTTTGCCTCCATCGACATCTATTCACCCTGTATTCCACATCTCTCAACTCAAAAAGGCTGTGGGATCTACAACTCAAGTGCAGCCCCTTCCTCCAATCCTTACTTCGGAGATGGATTGGGAACCGCAGCCAGAGTTGGTGCTAGACTCTCGTCTCTCTCCAGCAGGGCCTGAACTATTGATTAAGTGAAAGGACTTACCAATGTTTGACGTTACTTGGGAACCACAGAAACTGATAAAGGAGCTTTTTTCCGAATTTTGTCCTTGGGGACAAGGAAATTGTTAATGGAAGGGGTATTGTTAGTCCAGCGACTGAAGCGGAGGAGTCAGCCCAAAGTTCTGCTGTCAAATATGTCTATTCTCGCAAGAAGAAGAGGTTTGGGTTTCCAAAAGCTGGTTTGTCAGTACAGGGGGATTGGGCCTCCAATGATTGAGGAATGTTCACACGCTTCAGCTGTGGGGTAGCCATTAGTAATGACGTGGCAAGTTAGTTACGATTTTCTTACTTAGAGTGAGCAGGGGGTGGGAATAGGCATTCAGCTGTCATCTTTGTTATTGCGTGGATATTGGAGAGAATGGGGTCCTCTCGAAAGACACGCTGAGTAGTTACTTATCTTGGCCTCTACTCTTTATCAATAAATTTCTTCTGATCACTAGGGGTGTCCACTATTTGGTTAACCGACCGAACCGACCGAAAACCGACCGAAAATTTTCGGTTCGGTTAATTTTATATTCGGTCGGTTATTATTTTGAAAAATCGGTTTTCGGTCGGTTCGGTTAAAAACCGATAACCGACCGAATTAACCAATTTTTATATAATATTAATACTACATGTCGTTTAGTCCATTCAGTGTACAAGCACCCCAAGCCCTAATTAAACATTTACAACTCACACACATACCTCTACACTCATCTATCTCCTCTCTGCTGCTGCGTGACGGACGAGCGGCTGCCCCCTTCCAAGCCAAACCCAACCATCCACGCCCACCACATCCCTGCACCCACCCCACGCCACCGTTCCACCGCATCCCTCCGGCCTCTACACACACCAAACCACTCTGCTGTTGCGTGACGAGCGGCCCGAGCCAACGCATGCCACACACCAAACCACGCCATGTCCTCCTTCCCAACTCCCACCCGACGGCTCCCTCCCTAGTCCCTACAGCCGAGCGGCCCGAGCCAACTGCCACAAAACCGACGACCTCCACGTCCACCTTCAGCTGCTCGTCTGTATTTCGCGTCGGACCCACCAGTCGATCCGTCACAGCTCAGTCCCCACCTCCTTCTTCACAAACCCCTTCCTTCGCACCTCCTCCACAGCCTCTCATTCTTCCAAATTGTAAGCCACAGCAGGTCGTCGACACTTTCTCTTCTTGTGTTTTGTTCC
>CANYCX014245597.1:0-19786 GCA_948193385.1 Breynia disticha f. nivosa | reverse complement strand
AAATTACCTTTTGCTTCCCCAAGTGTCTGCTGCAATCCACACTGAGACGCCCTCGCCGGAATGCTTGATCGGCGGTGAACAGGAACGGACAGAGGGTGCTTGAAGCTGGAAACAAGATGGAGTTCAGTTGTTGGCTTCAGTGGCTTGGTTTTGTTCTAAAATTGAAATTGGAAATGAGTTGCTTGCTGGAAGCCGAGGACCTCGATGGATGGCATGACACTTTTGATTTTTAAAAGAAAGTTACACATCGTGGCCCTTTCTTTTAGAAAAACAATTTAATATTTTAGGGATTGGATTAAAAAAAAAAATTAAAACTCCCATGCCTGCTCCCATCTCCATTTCTTCCTTCTTCCACCTTCGAACATCTGCCGCTCCACCCCACCTGGCCACCTCCGGCAGTTCGGCTTATCGCTCCTCCGTCCTCCGCCGCCCTCTGGTGCCCCGGGAACAAGTCGTGGTGCCCCCACCACTCCATTCCGTGGGGGGCACAACCTCCAAGTCGACGGACGGAACCCCAATTATAGGGCCGGCCTCCGTCCGTCACTGGGAATAGCTTGCTTAGGTCGAACAATAATGGTGAGCATGCATGCATGTGTGGTGTAAGTAACGCCAATCCATATCTTGCTTGCCAACTCTTCTGATTCTTTGCTTCCTAATTTATTCATATTTTATAAACACTTAGCATCTATAATCACACTTGCCTTCTCACACTCGAGCCAACAACATATATATGTTGGTTTTACTCACAATATTGTGTTTGGTATCTTGCTTATTATATATGCCTTCTGTGTCCACTCCAATTACGACGTTATTGTTGTTTAGTATTTAACAGTAAAGATTCTGCATAGCCCAAAATTAATGTGATTTTACAGTGTGTGCAGCAGCATGCAGCCATATATATATATATTCTCCATAATTATGGATTTATAATATTAAAATCATCATCATCTATAATCATCACATCACTTTCCCGCAAACATTACATACAATTGAAGATCAACCTGTGATATGAGTGACCTACTGTTCCTCCAAAATCATTGTCAGGTATCGCACATTATTTTATGCAAAATTAATGTCGGCTATCAAACCTTGGTACTGTAACTTTTGTTTATCAAATAAAGGCTAAATTATTTTAATTTAGCCGAGAATTAGAGGACCCTACTGAGTGGAGGTGGGTGACCAATAATTAACAAGAAAGGCGAATGAATGATGAGACGTTATGCCATCTGAGTTGTAGCCATGAATTATTTTAATTATCTTAACCACATACATATATATAGGTTTTTCACATTACATGCAACACTGCTAATCCAGGATTTTTAATTAGTAGAAGAAGAAAGGAATCTAAGACAGATCACGGTCAGCTCAATTTGGTTTTCTGTATTGAAAGGGGACAGAATTCTAGGCAACAACCACTACAAAATTCTTAGAGTCAAAAAATTTGTACATTAAATACAAAAATTTGGACTCTAAGCGAAATTAGTGTCCAATTTTTTTGCACTAAAATTGGACACTAAAATGTTTGACTCTAAATTTTTAGTATCCAAGTGAACGCTAGTGTCTACGTGGACTCCAAATTTTTGCGTCCACATGGACTTCAAATGCTCGAATTTAGTGTCCAAATTTTGTTGAAATCTAATTTTTGAACATTAAACGCGCAGAATCTTGTAGTGAACAAGACATCTTGATTATAGAAGAAAGAAACCGTACGACAATTCGTTCGTTATGAAATACTCAAGTCCTTTACCATTAGAATTGCAGAAGAATGATGTTATTTCTGTTAAACGTAACCCAAGAGGTATTGGTTGGACTGACAATCCAACTCTCTCATGAAAGCTTAAACCCAGTTTCGAGTCTGATGAAAGTCGCCATCGTGAGAGAGGAGCTGTGCCTCTCGCTCCGAATCCGGATTAGTCTCGGCCAAAGACAAAAAAAAATTTATGTTAAACGTAAACTTGAAAAGAAGAATCTCTCTTTTCTATGCTACTCTCTTCTTTTAGTACATGACCGTTAATAAAGCTTTAACATTACTCTCGCTGTGTCCATAACAACTGCAAGAAATGCGATTTCTACCTTTGTTCATGTAAAGCCATGAGAATAAACTTTTACCATATATAGTATTGCAGCTGTTATTGTTGGAGAAGCAAAAATCAAAGTAATTTTTTTAACTAAATTACTTCGAGATTGATTGTCAGCATCCTCACCAGTAATATTTGCAAGTTTAAAAGAGAGAGTCTTTGCAGCGTGGTATGAGAGGAAACATGCAAGGTATTCCCCACCAGCAGTCACATTTCCAGGAAAATAGCCGAGAGAATGACAAAACAAGACAAATAGTTTGACCCTCCAGGGCTACTCCCAAATGAAACGGCCCATCTTCTCTATGGAAAAGTTCATTTCACATTTCCTATTCTCTAGTAGTCCTATTCTGTCGGTGAAGTTTGATTTATGCCCCGTCGACTCGCTCACAGTGGCTCAGAAGCCTTTCTTTTGTCCAACCAGGAGTAGGTGGAGGCCAGCCAAAGTATGCTAACTTCAGTTTAAGATTATTTTAACACCTACTGCATGTCCCCCAATGCAATGCTTCATCATCACGATTCTGATTCATTCACTCCCAAACACATGTACAAAATTTGTAATAAATGGTTACCAATAACGATTCAAAGAAATAACATAAGTATATTACTATACTTATGGAAACTGCAATATTACAAGACAAGTATTTTAACATAAATCATAAATTCAATCAAAACAATACACGCCAGAAGTATCAATCTAGCAGTTTGAAGAAGCTAGTTTGGAAACACAAGTTGTTGTTGACTTAGTTGGGTATTCAAACTCTGTCACCTCACTTTTTCCCCTACTCATTTCTATTTTCTTTTGGGGTTTTGTTTTATTACCTCAAATTTTGCCTTTTATTTTCTTCTTAATACTTATATTTCGCCGACACCAATCAAACCTCACACTCACACACCTCTCTCTTCATTACTAATTACCTTATAGAATCTCTCTGCCATTCTTTAATGGCTCTGCCTCACACTATTCTCTCCTTCACAACCACCTCTTCTCTTCTCCCTCTTCTTTCACACTGTTCAATCATGTTCTCTCTCACTTAAAAGCTCTCCTCAAATACACGACAAAAGACTCTAACTTTAACACCAATGGCTTTCAACCACCTTTCACTTTCTCTACCACATTTCAAGCTTAAAGAATTAAGCTTCGTGTTCATGTTGTTGGTCTTGATCTCTTCACATAACTTTCCTTTTGTTCAATGCAATACAGATCAATCGGATGGTATTCATCTTTTTTTTTTCCTTTGTTGTTTGATTCGTCGTTATTTTCATGGTTGTGATTGATTGATTGGTTTTTTTCTTTTTTCTTTTGATTGTGACCCGTGAATGCAGCTAACCCTTTTTGTTGATCGTCTGTACTGAGCTCCAGTCAACATATCACCTTTGACTTTGTCCATTACTAGCAGAAAAAAAACTTTGTTTTTGTTCTGAGGAAGTTCACATCGTTTACATGTGTTTGATTATACTTTCCCTTGAAAATGTTAACCTTGTTTTGTTTTTAGTTTGTAGAGAATGTGTATAAACGCTTAGCACAATGAAAAAAAACCATGGATTTTTTTGACTTCAGATTAAGCTTAACTAAGAAACAATTGGTCTTTTATCTATTTTGATTTCAGTGAGGGTTTTGTCAGTGCATTTATTGTTTTGCATTAGGTTTGCCTCCATTGAAATGATTTGGGATTGAGGGTTATTGATTGATTATGGTTTCATCATTCATGGCAGTTCAAGCTCTGCAGGTATTGTATACTTCATTGAACAGTTCTTCACAGTTAACCAATTGGAAAAGTAATGGTGGTGATCCGTGTGGAGAGGCCTGGAAAGGGATTACTTGTGAGGGATCAGCTGTTGTCTCAATGTGCGCATTTATAATGCACTTGTGCATTGCTTGTTACTTCAGTAATTGTCTTTCAGCATTATATCCAACTGGCTTGTTTTTTGTGTTGTTGGCAGTGAAATTTCTGGGTTAGGACTCTCAGGCACAATGGGATACCTTCTTTCAAACCTTGTATCACTGAGAACATTGTAAGAAAAACTGCCGCTTTCTTTGTTAATTGCCTCAGTGAAGATTAAATTACTGAAGTCATTCGTTTCGTTCCAGTGATCTCAGTAATAATAACATCCATGACACAGTCCCGTATCAGCTGCCTCCAAATCTTACCTCAATGTAATGTTCTTTCATGTTGTTTTAGTCTTTCCTTTGTTGCTTCTGATTTTGCTGTTCTGAACTTAATTATCTGACTCTGCCTAACGCAGAAATCTCGCTGGAAACAATTTAAGTGGGAATCTTCCTTATTCCATTTCTACCATGACTTCTCTCACTTACCTGTGAGTTGGTTTTTCTCAAATTATGTGCAATTTTACAAATTCAGCTATCTCTTCGTTCTCATATCCTTGAATGACAGGAACATGAGCCGTAATTCATTTTCTCAAGGAATTGGGGATGTTTTTACGAATAATTCTCCTATTGCAACTATGTAAGATTTCATCAATAAAAGCTGTTATCCATTATTTTTCCTCTATCAGTTTGTTACCTTATGCAGTTTGCATATTGATGCAGGGATCTCTCTTTCAACAACTTCAGTGGTGATCTTCCCAATTCATTTGGCCTACTGTTTAATCTCTCAAAACTGTAAGTAAATTGCTCCATTTTAGTCTTTCTGGCATATCTGAGCAATAGAGTTAATGAATTTAAAGAAACAAGATTTAAATGTAACTTCAGCTTGATTGGACGTATGATGATATTTTGATATGTGGCAGCTATGTTCAGAACAATCAACTGACCGGCTCTCTAGGCATCCTCACAACTTTGCCTTTGACCACGCTGTAAGTTCATTCATTTATTAATTGAAAGATCTGTCAGGTGTGAATCTATTCTTATGGACTTTTCAATTTTCAACAGTAATGTTGCAAACAACCATTTTAGTGGATGGATACCTCAAGAGCTTAGTTCAATCCCTAATTTTATGTAAGCTTTTATGTTTTTGTACTCTTTCTTCTGCCATATATTGTTGCATGTTTCAAATATATTTTTTCTTTTCTTTAAAATGAAAAAACAGATATGATGGGAACTCTTTTCAAAATGGTCCGGCTCCCCCTCCACCACCATATACCCCACCACCTCCTGGTAGATCTCGGAATCGCAGTCATTCAGGATCTGGTGCACGTACGCCCCCACCTCCTGATGATCAACCATCTCAGTCAGATAAAGGGCTGACAGCTGGAGCTATTGTTGGCATAACCCTGGGCTCTGTGGTTTTGGTGGCTTCTATTTTGCTTGCTATTTTTTGCATTAAAAAGAAGAAAAAGGAATCTGGTGTTGTAGTTTCAAGGAGATGTCACTCTGCTAGCAGAAATGATGGTAAGTTTTCTTTCATCTACCCCTTTGTTTTTGTACACCATCTTTATTTTGCTCTTTAAGCTGAATGCCTGGTTGATACTGTTTGAATCATTTGGATGCCAAATTGATTTTATGTTTGGATGTTACAGCAAATACAGAATCGCAAGAGCAAAGAGTGAAAAACATGGCTGCTGTTGTTGATCTAGAGCCCCCGCCAACTGAAAAGGTGGTGGTTGACAGGCTACATGGAAACTCTGGATCTGTAAAGAGAATGAAGTCACCAATCACTGCTACGGCATATACTGTTGCTTCTCTACAAACAGCAACAAATAGCTTTAGTCAAGAGAATATAGTTGGTGAAGGTTCTCTTGGTCGTGTTTACAAGGCAGATTTTCCCAATGGAAAGGTGACGTGATCTGAACATCGTCTGTTCACACTGTGTGCTTTGATTTTCTGCATCTCCGAGTCTTGGCAAGCCAGTTTTATCTTTATTTCTATTGCGGGAATCTCACGGTTTTTATAATGCATTTTATACATATGGTGATTCTAAATGATGAAATCTTTCTTTGCTAAGACAACACATTGGCAGCAACAAATTACTCAACTTGGTGGTAAAAGAAAATGTCTGTGTCTGTATCATGCTTACAGACTGTTTTCCTTTGCCATTGATGTTGAAAACATGCAGATTTAGGCGGAAGGTTGTTGCCACTTCCGAAACATGCATTTTTTTGCATATCTTTGTTTGCCAATTTTTGGTTGGATTACTTCTCCTGTTGCTATTTCAAATTCAATCTAAGCTTGCAATATTGGAATGATCCAACTTCTTTATTCTTATTTAGTTTCTTTTGTTTTAGATTATGGCAGTCAAGAAGATAGACAATGCTGCACTGTCATTACAGGAGGAAGATAACTTTCTTGAAGCTGTCTCAAATATGTCACGATTAAGGCATCCAAACATTGTTTCTCTGGTGGGATACTGTGCAGAACATGGACAGCGTCTTTTGGTCTATGAATATATTGGGAAGGGAAGTCTGCAAGATATGCTGCACTATGCTGATGATGGTGGGACTACGTTATCTTGGAATGCACGTGTTAGAGTGGCACTTGGAACTGCTCGGGCTTTAGAGTATGTTACTTGTGTACGGCATTATAATTCTCCCCTGATTTTGGCTGCTAGTGTGCATGTTTTATGGTAGTCTTTGCATCTTTGATGAAATGTTCTTCGTTTTACAGGTACTTGCACGAAGTTTGCTTGCCTTCTGTTGTACATAGAAATTTCAAGTCGGCAAATATTTTACTGGATGAAGAACTCAATCCTCACTTGTCAGACTGCGGTTTAGCTGCTTTGACACCAAATACAGAAAGACAGGTAAAGGAAAGAGACGAAAGGAAACTCTGACCTTGTTATGCAACTTGCATGGACATGCCTTGGTGTAGGAAGACATATAACTTCATCATATGTGCTACCAATGTAATTGTATTGGACAACTCTGACCTTGTTTGTGTTGACAGGTTTCAACGCAGATGGTGGGTTCATTTGGATATAGTGCTCCTGAATTTGCTTTGTCAGGAGTGTATACAGTAAAAAGTGATGTTTACAGTTTTGGAGTTGTGATGTTGGAGCTGTTAACCGGGCGGAAGCCTTTGGACAGGTGAAAGTGAAACCTCTCTTAAAGAATTTGCCATGATTTGTCTTTTTGAAATTGCCGGGTTTTCATTTCCTTATTGGCCTTTTCCATGGATGTAGTTCGAGGGCGAGATCTGAGCAGTCACTTGTGAGATGGGCTACTCCACAACTGCATGATATTGATGCGTTGGCAAAAATGGTTGATCCTGCCTTAAATGGCATGTATCCTGCAAAATCGCTTTCGCGCTTTGCTGACATTATCGCACTGTGTGTTCAGGTAAATTTTTGTGATGATAGAAAATGAAAAAAACTCGTGACTTATGGTATGGAATAAGTAAAGTTAGATAAAGTTAAAAGAGAAAATTGGGATGTAGAATTGAGAGTGATGATGGTGTGTGGTTGCAGCCGGAGCCAGAGTTTAGGCCACCGATGTCGGAAGTAGTGCAACAGCTGGTACGATTAGTGCAAAGAGCAAGTGTGGTGAAAAGGCGATCAAGTGATGAATACAGGACCCCTGATCATGAGCCCATTGATTTTTCATTTTAATTGTATTCCTTCCAGATTTGTGGATGTCAAGTCAAGCTCCTTCCAGTTTTGTATGCTATCTACTATTATACAGTAAGGATTGGGCGACAAGAACACAATCCAGAGAGTGCAGGCTAGGCTGGCTGGGTACTATAACTCTATAATAATGTATGTGTAATTTGTATATGTTTATAATTAATGGTATTCTCTAATTTAAAAGGCAGACGATGGGCATTCTAACTTTTTCGGAACCACTAACTGAATTATTTAAAAAAAAATAATTAAGTGAACTGAATGTAATATTTTTTTTGGAATTGTATTATTTGATTGATTAACCGAATCACACAAACTATAATTTGCAAATTAAGTTTAAAAACATTTATAAAATACAAACAATGAAATATAATTAACGACTCTAACCAACCTAAATCGCAAATTAAAAGTTGAAAAAATCTTAAAAAAAAACCCATAGTTAAATAGTCTGAAAAATCCTTCACAATAAACATAGATTATTTAAGAGGATTATTGATTTTAACCAAAGTTTTAATATTTTTTAACTGAACGCTACAAAATTTGCCGAATTGTTAACGCAAATTAACAGAATTTTCAACCCAAAGCCAAAAGCAATACAACAAAATAACAACCTGTACTGTATGTATTACTTGACCTGACTTACCGTAGGACGAAAGTAGAGAATAACTCTCTCATTTTTACACAACAAACGGAAAACCGGTTTAACAGTAAACCATCAACTCCCATTTCCTTCTCCTCTTTTCACTAACTCTTCTCCTTATTTTGCTTTTTCGCTCACTACACTACACAAAACATGACCGACGAACAACAACAACCTCGTCAAACACCCTCTACTCAATCTCCTGTTTCAGAACTCTCTGCACTGATGTCATATTTGGAAGCCTTGTTTTTCAATCAGAGGCATAAAAGGCAAGTTATAAGGAGATTTGGAAAGACTAAAGGAAAGTTTGCGTTCTGTTTTAGGAAGAGAGCCGACGGAGTTTTTGGTTTGGTTTTGTTCTTGGGATTCTTTTTTTTGATTAATTGGTTTATGTTTATGCGACTTCAACGACATCGGATCTCTCCTACTTCTCACTCTAACTCTTCTACTAGTTCTAATTCCAATTCTTCTGCTTCCTTTTCTCTTTCGATTAAGGTAAATCTCGAATCTTTTCCTTATTCGTCTTGTTATTTCAATGCAGGATAGTCTTATATTATTCTACAAAGTCTTAAATGGAAAATTAACAATGAACTCCATTTAGATCGGAGATTCCTGACAAGTACTAAGTAAAGTAGTAAAGAATTTGTACAAAGATTGCTTAATTGAAAGACCATGCTATTGATTTTTTATGTTATTGTAAATGATGAAAGAGTGGTATGTAGCAGGGCGAAACGAAGAAAATTGGGAAAGGAAAGAAGTATAGGAAAGGTAGTTATGACAGGATGTTGGCTCTCGCAGCTCATGCGTTGGCTGAGGTACTACACATTATCTGTCTTCCGATTTTGTTTCTAATGTATCAATACTTCTTTCTGCAATTTCCTCACTTCTTCTGCTTACTTTAGTTAATTTGGTTTATTTTGTTAATCTCGTGAACAGAACAAACGTGAGCCCAAAGACTTGTGGCAGGAACCATTTGTTCCCGCCGCTGCTTGGAAGCCTTGTTCGGATCAGCGGAATTGGAGACCTAGTGGTCGGTTTCTTTAATTTGATCTTTTTATGCATCTTGGTGTGGGAATCTATTGTTATTTGCATTATTAGTTTTTACCACCTTAAAATATGACTGAGAACTTACATTTTGCTATGAAGATGGTTTGTAGCTGAACTCTTCTCTTGACAATTTGATAGGTGGGAATAATGGTTATGTATTGGTTACTGCAAATGGTGGAATAAATCAGCAGCGAGTTGCTGTAAGTAATAGTTTTTAAATCTTCATGTCTGATGTACTCTGGGAACTTCTAACAAATTATCCATGGCTTCTGGCTTACCATTTTCAGTTGTATTCATGTCTTGTTACAGGTATGCAATGCTGTTGTTGTATCAAGGCTGCTGAATGCTACCCTCGTTATTCCCAAATTTATGCACAGTAGCGTCTGGAGAGATGTGAGGTGACTCGATTGTCTCTTTTTATTTGTTATATACTTCACTTCTTTGTTTTTAGATGTCTCAACAGCAATTTGTGTTGTATTAATTTGGAGGTTAAATATTGTTTCTCTCTATAATTTTTTTCTTTATAGTGTTTCATTTACTGCAAAATAAATCCTTTTGGTCGATGAGTTGTATTGCTTCACTCTTGGAATTCCTATGGATTATAAAACTGTGGCAACTTCTAATGTTAAATTTTTGACAGTCAATTCAGCGATATCTACCAGGAGGAGCATTTCATTCGTATCTTGAGTCCTGATATTCGGATAGTGCGGGAACTTCCTGAGGAGCTTCGGTCACTGGATTTGGAAGCTATTGGTAGCACAGTGAGTTCTGTCAACAAGCTAAGTTTGATCTATTAAAATTTCCATGTCTCAATAGAGAATTTTCAAAACTGTGCAGGTAACAGATGTAGATATCAAGAAAGAGTCAAAGCCAAGTTTTTATTTGAAAAATATCCTCCCAATTTTGATTAAGAATAAAATTGTTCATTTTGTTGGGTTTGGGAATCGCTTGGCATTTGATCCAATTCCGCTTCAGTTGCAGGTAAGTCAACTTTTTAGCTTTAAGTACCGTAATTCATTTATGAGTAATAATATACAGTAAGAAATATCAGTAGGATTGTCATCCCTAAGTTTTCATCCCCACTTTACTCATCCTAATACTGAGGATTTCATTAGAGACTTCGATGCAGATGTAATTTCCATGCGCTGCAATTTGTTCCCAAAATACAAGCAACTGGTGCTTTGCTCCTCCAAAGGCTGCGCAAACACGCATCTCTTCCTGGTCCATTGGATCCTTATCTTGTTGGTTCATATGCTGAACCAAATGTTCAAGAGAAGAAAGGAATTGCTGTAAAATCTTCAAAATATCTAGCCTTGCATTTGAGGTTTGAAATCGACATGGTGGCACATTCTCTATGTGAATATGGTGGTGGTGCAGAAGAGAAAAAGGAGTTGGAAGCATATAGAGAAATCCATTTCCCTGCATTGATGGCCCTTGACAAAGCAAAGAGGTTTGAACTTTGTTTTTCAGCGATACCTAGCATTTGCAATGTTTGTTGTATAAAGACCATGTAAAATGAAATGGGCCCAAGAAGTGAGCTGATTATGCATAACTCATTTAGTGCACATGAATCAATCATTTAGAAAGGACTTGGCTCATATCTTTTCCTGTATTTGTGTCATTCCCCGCCTTATTAATCAATCTCATTCAATCTTTTTATTTTGTGCTTTAGTGGGAATTTCAGTGAACATTTGAATGTCAAATTAGTACAAAGCTTATTTAGTTGTTTTTAATATTTATCAAGATGAAGTGCTGGATGTTGGTTGCTTGATTGGTCATCCGAGAAGCTTGTTCTCTTGCCATAGATTGCGCAGTAGGGACAACATCTCAAAATATTGATTTAACTGTTGCAGGCTGCCTTCTCCTGCTGCCCTCAGATCAGAAGGCTTATGTCCATTAACTCCTGAAGAAGCTGTACTCATGCTCGCTGCTCTTGGTTTCAACCGGAAGACACATATTTATGTGGCTGGTGCAAATATATATGGTGGTAGACCAAGATTAAATGCTTTGACCAGCCTGTATCCAAATTTAGTTACAAAGGAGAGAGTACTTTCAGCAACCGAACTTGAACCATTTATGAACTTTTCTTCTCAGGTATTTTTTGTTATTTTAATTGATGTTGTCCTTTGGTGCTTACATGGTTTGATCGAGTAGAGTAATGCATGCTTTTCTAGCGCTAAAGTGATAAAAGGACTTAATAAACTAGTACATGCTGGTCAAGATAAATTGTTTGTAGAGTTGATACCATTATCTGTGGAGCTATCTTTCATCAGCAATATGAAAAGGCTTCTTCATTTGATATTGTAAAGCCATTGTGAAGCGTGCGTGAAATATGTGATCCGTATTTAAGATTTAGACTATTTTTTATGTCAAACTATTTTCTTTTATCAGAGTAAGGATGTATGACAAGCAGTTTACTTTGCAGCTAGCAGCACTGGACTTTATAACCTGTACTGCCGCGGATGCATTTGCAATGACGGACTCTGGTAGTCAATTTTCATCGTTGGTATCTGGATATCGCATATACTATGGAGGAGGGAAGATGCCCACAATTCGACCAAACAAGCGGAGACTTGCTGCTATATTTACCAAGAACTCGACTATCGAGTGGAAAGTATTTGAGCAGAGAGTGAGGAAGGCAGTGAGACAGACAAAACATGTGTTGGAAAGGCCAAAAGCCAGGAGTGTTTACCGCTATCCTCGCTCCAAAGAATGCATGTGCTACACTTAATTACACGTTTTTTTTGTAACTTTCATTATTGTTTCATTATTTGTAATTAATTTTTTCAGGGAAATGCCTGTATTTCCTTTGTTTCTTTTCAGTACAGGCGAATAGTAAAAGCCAAGTTTTTTTGTAAATGAGGAAACAAAAAGATAGAGAGAAGGAATGATATGATAAATTGTTTGAGACAAATGAATAATGATAAATATAGGGGGAAGGAAGACAAATATTTGCCATGTGAAAATGGAATTGTTTGGACAAGAAGTTGCATTATTTCTGCTAAATATGACTTATCAATGTGCCTGCAGTACAAGAAGATTCGTTTGGCTTTGTGCATATATTGTGAAAAATCCTGCAGAGAAAACTGTTGGTTGGACCCAGATGAATCATTTGGTACATTTTCAGGTACCTGCCACTGTCCTGTTCTGTCTCATCCTGCTTCACCTGGTTTGTCTTTGCTCCCATTCAATCTCTTTTGACACTTCTGCCCTTTTAAGCTACTTTTTCTTTCTTTCTTTCTTTGTTTTTTTTTTGTTAACTAGCTGTGCTGTGTAAAAAAGTTGATCCCTCATAAAAAACATTCATCATTTATCAAAACCTGACAAGTTTTATTTATTTCGTAGGAGAAAAAACGGATATGTATTTGCGGTGCGAGTGACAGGCTACTCATCGTATTCTGGATCAGGAAAAAAAATTGTATTACGTCAATCGAAGTGTCATTTGGAACAAAAAGTCCTTAACAACTAGTCGGCAATAACTGTGGGTGGAGAAACTTGAAGAACATATTCTATGCTGTTTTTGAATTATTTTCGAAGATACAAGAAAAAGTGATAATGGTATTCAAACAATGTGATTTAGACTTCCTGTAACAATTTCACCAAATTTGAAATCACCCACAGCTTGGATCACCAGAAATTTTATTTCGACAAGTTCCATTTGGTGAAATCACAGAACGAAAATATGTCTCTGGTTTTCCTCCCCCATTCTTGAAACACCGCCAAAACTGTGTGTTCCTCTTAATGCTGATTTAGTCACTGAAGGCTGGGCGGCTTCACGATCAGTTATACTGTATTCCAATGGCAGCTTTGATTGAAGTTGGATCAATGTTTGGCACGGAGCTCAGAAATCTTGCATAATCTTGAAATTCTGCTCTCAGGATGTTTCTCACATTTTAACTCAAAGACAATATATGCAAAAGAACAGTAGCATTATTGAAGTGAAGCAATTACCAGAGGATAAGACCAATCCAGGATCAATAGCATCAGTAAGATTCACAAAGCCTGCGGCGATATTGAATTGCATGGAGAGATAAACACTATCGACCTCATAGGGGGATTAAAGCTACAATTCCACACCACAACAAAGAACAGGTAGCATATTACCATGCTCGGTGTGCCATCCCATAGCTCTCCCGTAATAGAATACATTTGCTAATTCCGGTACTCCATCATTTGCAGCAGCAAATGAAGCCGCGTGACTGAACAAACCATTCCAAAATCATAGCTTCTGTGGTTGATGAATTGAAAATATTACAAAGCATGCTTTCTGTTTTGTTCTGTAAAATATTGTCTTAGGCACAAAAGTACCTGCCATGTCCAACAGAGTGTAAAGGCGAGAGGAAGTCTACTGAAGGGTTCAGAGTTAAAATGAAACATTTGATTTGAAGAATTTAGTGGGTCATAAGCAAAACTCGGATGCAAGGGGTTGAAGCCAGTATCAATAAAGCCTATCACAACCCCTTCACCAGCATTTTTGTCTCCTTCCTCAATCCACACTCCCTCAGGTAAATCCAAGAATTGAGGAGTGTAAGTTGTCTTCAGTTTGGTTCCTCTGTATCTTTCTACAGACTTTTACTCCAGCTGCTTCTTTCAGCTTTTTGGCCTGCATTTATTCTGTACAAATAAGAGGCTTCACATTCTTTGTTTGACATTTCCTGCTTAGGATATGTGAAGGTTGGAGCATTTAACATCTGAAAAGTGCTTGCCAGGAAAAAAAAAGAAGGAACCCGACTCCCGAGAAGGGTGGTGTGAATAGAAAGGCCACTAATGACGTGTGTGAAGCTGTAGAGCGTGATGCAGCATCCTGTTTCTAAGCTGCTTTGGAGAATTTGATCGTGAGAATCAACCAATTGCTTTGTGCAAGACTCGAAAAGTTCACTGGAATAATGCACAACATTAGACCGACTCGTTCTTGGAAATTTCGGGCCTGCGTAATGGGTCGTAGTCGGGAGCGTTGTTGCATTGTCGAACTCGAGAGGACCAAAGTACAATATGTAGAAGTGTGTGGGTACCAACTTGAACAAAACCAATTGGCTTATTCAAGGTCCACACTTTCCTACATATATACACTTATTATTCCTCTCTTTTCTTCCACGTGAGATTCTTTCTTTGTTTCTTTTCTTTACATATTCCAACACTCCCCCTCAAGTCCAACTGGTTCGACTTAGCTCGGTCCAGTTGCAACTTGCAATTTTTTCGTCTTGGACTTTGTCATTTCAAGCATTCGAGTCTCAGAGGCCTCATGTCCTCCTCTATTTTGTCTAGGCTTGTGCTCCTTACTTTGGCTTGAATCCCTACCCGGATCTTCTTCACTGAGCCTTCTTCCTTGGGCTTCAGGTCTTGGGCCTCAGGTTTTTTTTGACCTTGCACCGAATTATGATGGACTTCTCATGTCGAGCTTCTTCCAGGTCTCCCCGTCCAGGATCTTTGTCAGACTGTTAAATCCGCCCATTTGGGTTCAGGCTCTGATACCATCTTGGAAATTTCGAGCCTGCGTGATGGGTCGTAATCGGGAGCGTTGTTGCATTGTCGAACTCGAGAGGACCAAAGTGCAATATGTAGAAGTGTGTGGGTACTAACTTGAACAAAACCAATTGGCTTATTCAAGGTCCACACCTTCCTACATATATACACTTTTTATTCCTCTCTTTTCTTCTCTCTTTTCTTCCATGTGAGATTCTTTCTTTGTTTCTTTTCTTTACATATTCCAACACTTCCCCTCAAGTCCAACTGGTTTGACTTGTCTCGGCCCAGTTGCGACTTGCAATTTTTCCGTCTTGGACTTTGTCATTTCAAGCTCTCGAGCCTCAGATGCCTCAGGTCCTCCTCTATTTTGTCTAGGCTTGTGCTCCTTACTTTGGCTTGAATCCCTACCCACTGAGCCTTCTTCTTTGGACTTCAGGTCTTGGGCCTCAGGTTTTTCTTGACCTTGCACTGAATCATGATGGACTTCTCATGTCGAGCTTCTTCCAGGTCTCCTCGTCCAGGATCTTTGTCAGACTGTTAAACCCGCCCATTTGGGCTTGGGCTCTGATACCATCTTGGAAATTTCGGGCCTGCGTGATGGGTCGTAGTCGGGAGCGTTGTTGCATTGTTAAACTCGAGAAGACCAAAGTGCAATATGTAGAAGTGTGTGAGTACCAACTTGAACAAAACCAATTGGCTTATTCAAGGTCCACACCTTCCTACATATATACACTTATTATTCCTCTCTTTTCTTCGACTTTTTCTTTGTTTCTTTTTTTTACATATTCCAACACTCGTTAGGGCTGAATTTGCACGTTTAATTCATTACTATTGTCACTATAGCCATTCATATAATATCATAATTACATCATTCCAGAGAAGATATGGTTGAGAGTAGCTTTATTCACATTGTCTAAGTGAATAAAGCTATTCTGTTTGAGAAATCAGCCCCACTTTGAAACCGTTCCCATGGGTATTCTTTCAAAATTGCACCATCTTATTACACCAACAATTTTAACTTTATTCATCTTGGAAAACATTTTCTAATGCTTGTTTTGTATATAATTATTTTTCAAATCACCACCGCAAACGCAATCTCTATTAAGATGAATATAGATTAATGAAGTTAGAGAAGTTGTCTCATAAACCAAAGAAAAATTACAGTTGGCACTCCAGGTGTAAACCGGTTTTGAACCATGAGTTTCAATTCAAAATCGACAATTTACATTTCCATAAACCATCAAACCGGAGAAAAGCAGCACAAATAGAGGCCATAAATCGGCGCCAATTGAACTACAGTTGAAATACAAAAGTTGTCCGTAAAGTTCTTGTTTTTGTGCAAAAGTTGCACTTCATCTTAATACCTAAAACACTTGGATTTTACATCAATATTAAATAATCTCCGGATACATACATGGTACAATATGATGTGTCTTATGCCAGTCATAGTCTTCACCCAATTCCACTTACATTTAAAGTGGAATATCATATATAGTAACATTTTGTGTTCATATAATCAGAGCATTGCCGAAGAGTGGTCCATCAGAAACGGGTGCCCTATAACATTATCCATATAATAGTGAGGTTGTGTGGTATCCATCACCACAAACGGCATGTCCTCAGACGGTTTCCAGTGTCGTTTCCTTTGATTAATGAACCAGTTGTTTATTTGCTTCTGATCCAAGCCTGTTGATTCTGCAAGTGCCAGCTTCTGTGTCTCCTGTTTACATCAACACACCCCACATCAATATCCAAATGTATTAAGTCTATAACCCTCGTGTTCAACCATTTCATGGTGCAAAAACAAATCAATGATTAAGATGCTTTAAACCGATGCCTGAAGGTCTTCATATTGATTGATTTACTACTTAATTTCTAGCATCAAAGTTTTCAATCTAACTCCGCTTAAATGAAGGGGAGTTAGATTGAAACAGAAGAATACAAGGTCATTGCAACAATTGGTTCTACTTCAAATTCAAGTCTTTCCCAAGCTGGTGAAAGATCCTTAAACAAATCACAGAATCAGTAATTCCGGATCATTGAATCCGTTATGAACTGCACTAGGCAGAATCAAATTAAAGGGATATCAAGAAGTTCAAATATAATTATATCAATAGGAGAAAGGTTTTGAAGATGCAAAAATATACCGATGGATATGGCCATTTGTTGTGCCTGTTCCACCATTCCAGTAACTGTTGTCTTGCTTCCTTAGGTAACTTCCCCTTCTTCCTCTTCTTCATGAATTCCTGCTTGAGACTTCCGAAGTATCCACTGTATCTCCGTAGAAGCTGACCCTTCAACGCCTGATCTTCAGCCTGAGGATCTATAACGTTGTTAACGTCAACCTCTTCTTCGGATGATGCATTGCGATCACCAGTATCATGACAGGCTGTTACAGGAACATATAGAAACATCACCACCTCAAATGCAACACTACTTTGAGATGTCAGTAAACTTCAAAACGTAGAATTGTGATTATCCGCACTATGAGCAGTAACAATATATATATATATCTCTACAAACACGGACAAAAGCTACAATGCTACAAAGCAAAAGAATTGGAATAGGTAACAACTTTGAGTCAAATATTTAGAACTCCACAATCAGCTCAATACAAAATTTCTTTTTTGAATTCCTTTTCGTTGGAGCTATTTTTTCAGAATGAATAATCTTCTCGCAAAAGCCCAGCGAAATAGACAAACTTTGACCAATAATATTCATTGGACAGCTGCATCAAAGAGCTTAATCACTTTCTTTTAACTTAAATAAAACAGTGGCATCAAAGAGCTTAAATATTAGGATAAAGAAAAGACAATCATGAAATGGAGAAAAAAAAAACTCAAATCAAATCCAGAAGGTAAATTGACTTAGAATAGCAGTTTCGGAAGGGAAACTGAAATCAACAAATTAATAGTTAGTTTTCAACCCTTTTCTTTAGTGTTCATCTGCGGAAGTAAGTTAACAAGGGACAAAAATAAGACCTGTATACTGATACCGCTTATAGTTGAATGATTTGAGTTTTCATATATGATCTTGTCCAGATTCCACAATTTTCTTTTCCTGACAATTTTAGACGTGTTACAAAATCTAGTTGGGTAGATGTGAGAGTTCATTTCATATGGTTCAGCGAAACCCTAAACTTAATAATAAAAAAAAAACGTCTTCCTGCCCAAATCATATTAGCTGCTAGTGAAACTCTTCACTTCCAATGGCTTTTCAGTCTGCATACCATGCTAGCTAGCTAGCCCTCGAAAAGAATGAAGATTAATAAATTACTAATTTCATTTTCACCAAAAGGTTTAAAGAAATCGATTAATGACATCATCCAACGTCTAGAGTAGCAAGAATTCACGAGAAACAATTAACGCATAATTGAAACATCAGGAAGCGAATCAAGCAAGGAATATTTTCGAGACCTTCTATGTGCACCCAGGCATGCTTACCTATCTCTCTCTTCGCTATGAACAAGCAGTCTGCAGTGCATACTTCAATCTCAGGAAGTTTTGGTTCCATTAAGAAGAAAAATGAAAAAAAAAAAATTAAAGCAAAACAACAACCACCCACTTTTGGAAACACATTAAACTATTTCATATTTCTTAAATTATAGTTTAAATCATGCTACTTCATGGAAAGGAAGACATGCATGACATTCCAAATTATTTGAATAGTTTTAAGACGACTTTTAAGTAGTAAAAAATTAGAGAAAGAGGTCAATTATAATCACCTGAACTAGGAGGTGAGGAAAGAGTGAGGGTTGTAAATTGAGATTCAACCCTTTGAAGAAACAGCATGGCTTCTTTGAAGGGCTTAGAGAGTTCTTGCTCATACTTGCAAAGCATCTCACAATAAGCCTCCATGAACTGATCTAGTGCTGGATCTTCTCCAATACTGCTAGACCCGCTCTGTCCCATTGTTGCAGCTGATGAGCACGCTTCTTCTAATCTATCCACCACTTCAGCTGGAGCTCCAACCTATTTTCATCATAAAACATTTCTTGTATGAATTTATTACTTTCAGTAGTTTATCGTGAGTTCATAAAGTGTTTATGTAAGGTGGGCAGACTATTAATGTCTACCATTTGTGTAACTTGTTGAAGAAGATTTGACCTTTCACTTTCTTGGAGTATATTTATTCATAGAAGTGAGCAAGCGAAAGCGAAGTCTAGGTCAGTTAGAGGATTTCCACTCTCAGATCCATAAATCTCAGAAACAACCGAATTTTGTTGACAATAATTTTTTCCTTCCCATAAGAAGAAGTGTATATGAGAGAAACTGAGAGTATTATCTGTGATACTCAATAAAAACTAGTTGTAGGTACACAATTACAAGAAAGAAAGAGAGGTAGGGGGATTAAAGTTAGATGGTTTTTTTTATGAAATTATTCACCTTCTGACAGTTAGCATAAGCAACCAAGAGGCGTTGGAAGTGAGGATGAGACATGATCTTGGCCTTGACGTTAGAGTGAGTGGTGGTCGCAGAAACATCGGTGTTGGTGTCCATGAAATAATAGCCGGTGGTGGGGTTAGAGTTGGGGTGGTGATCGTCAAGAATTAAAGAGGAGGCAGTGCTACCGTTACGGTTGTCATTATTTTTAAGAGAATTGTGAGGAGGTAAAAGAGAGGGCATGAAGGTACTGTGATCAGGATCAAGAGGAAGAGGAGGGTGTGGGTGAGAAGAAGTCATGAGAGGCATCATGGTGATAGGGCAAAGCCCATTACCAGTGTTGTTACCAAAACTCATCATACAACAAGTGGTAGTAGAACCATTTTCCATTATACACACCAAAGTATATATATAACTTCACTACAAAAACAAACTTGTCTTATCTTTAGCATGAGATGGGCTATATAGCTTATTGTTGTTGCCTAGCGGTTTGGATACATACAAGAAGGAATACAAAGCATTCGGATACCTCCACCCCACTAGAGAGAGAGAGAGAGAGAGAGAGAGGGGGGGGGGGGGGGGGGGGGGGGTGGTTTTTTTGTGTTGGGGGTTTTTTTAAAAAAAAGATAAAAAGAACCAAAAAAAAATAAATCTAAAAAA
>CANYCX014244556.1:0-16149 GCA_948193385.1 Breynia disticha f. nivosa | reverse complement strand
AAAGGTGATGGAAAGGTGATAAATGATCGATCATTCGGAGACGGGAGTAGGGAGACGGAAGTTAGGTCCACATGAAAAGGAGGTGGAAAACAATGTTTTCAAAAATAATAGGGAGACGGAAGTTAGGATTTATTATGAACGAAAACGTTCAACTCGAACGTATATGAATCGAAATCAATATGAATTTGAAAGAGGTATCTAACAGAAAATGATGTTACAAATAAAATAAAATGTAAAGGAAAAAGAAAAGGATGAAGAATACGTAAATATGAGTCAAGATTTACTGATGCGTTATACTGCTATTTTACGAAACAAAATTGATTAGAAAGACTAGTCCTTATATATGATTGTTTATAAGATATTATAACATGAATTAAAGATTACTCACTGAGCCAGAAACTCACGCAACTGGGATGTTTGTTTCAGGTACAGGTATTAGCAGAGGTAGACATCTTTACTAGCAATGTCAGAGTTTCTTTTGCTATAGGTTGGACAGCTGCTACCCGATCTACTTCTCTCTCTACAGCTGATGCCATTAGGACATTTTGCATACATGTTTGATATGTTATGATGTTGTTATATAGTTTGTACATTATATGCTGAGATTGATAGTAGATAACTCTGATGTTATCTATAGTTTGTTATTACAATTATATGCTGATATATGAGATCGAGATCTGTTGATATCTGATGTTGAGTTGCATGTTGGATTATATGAAAATGTGTGTGTGAGATATATAGTGATGAATTTAATTTGCAGAAGGATTGCAATAGGTTATGGGATATCCATATTATAGCCATTATATATCAGTTCTACGTAAAGTATGGACTTGCTAATTAAAGAATAAAGGGTGTATTTACGTAACACAAAGCTTAATCCATGGATGTGTTAACTAATACGATCGTTATTATGGGAATATAACGGAATAATAGAAATTACTTTATCTGACCTATTGGTATGAAGTTACTTTACGTAACTAAAGGTTAAATAAGAAGTGATGTAAATGATATATATGTGATGAATAAGAAAAGTTTTAAATTATACATAATTAACACGATAGTTATAATAAGATGTTTTAGATTGTTTTTGTCAGATGTTTGGAATGTGCTATGCATATGATATGCTAATCGATATGTCATGTGGAAATTGATGATTAAGATTTGGGTATAATTGTGTTTGAAATGGCAATGGAGCCATTAGGGAGGTTAGGCCGTGGAGGCCAAAGACTCCTCTGCACCCCAACATAATAACACTGAGGGGACCCTTACTGAGTATTTTATATACTCACGCGTGTTTTGCTGTATTGTGTGCAGAGTGACAGGTACAGTGACAGAATGATTTCTTGGTAGGGCTAGCGGTGGGATACTTCCTGAAGGTCGAGCTCCTTAGGTTTTTGGTTGTGATGTTTTACATGCATGTACAACTTTAACATTTATGAAAATTACAAACATGACATCTAAACTGTTTTCCATCTGCTTTTGCATTTTGAAACATATTGATGTATTGTTCCACTCTGGTTTGTATTTTATGTTTTGTGCAAAACTATGTTCCATATTCTCTCTCCTATACTTATGTTTTAAAAAGAAAAAAATAGAGTGCAAATTTCAAGCTTTATTTAAAAATGAGCTTTTAGACTTTGGCGTCACAATTTGAATAAGGATAGGCAACTAATAACAAGCTTAACCTGATGTGTATTCCTTCACAGAAACTTTGAAATGAGTCACTATCAAATTATTTTCCATTATCTTCTACTAATACTCCTGGTAACCCTAATTGACATATAGTATTCTTCCATGTCATGTTTTCCATGTTTAACGAAGTAATTGCTACCAGAGGTTCTGCTTCAATCTACTTTGTAAAATAATCTGTTGCTACCAATAAAACATTTCTTCCTTTCGTTTATTTTGGAAACGGTTCCAAAATATGTAATCCCTACTTAGCAAATAGGACGAGTTAAAAAACACTCTGCAATTTTGTAATTGGTGCATTGAACATTGGAGCATGCCTTTGATATTGTAGGTCTTGACCTTTTATGCTGCATTGTTTTCATCGTAGGCTAGAAAAATCATGCTCTCAAAATCTTAGATCTCCTTTATGTTTTTAAAAAATTCCCTCACGAGTCTCATCAATGGAAAGCCTTGCCTCCTTCAGACATAAAACACTTTAACAAAGCTGTTGAAAATCTCTTTTGTAGAGTGTGTTGTTGATCAAACAAAATTTTCCAACATGTACTTTGATTTGTTTTACTTCTACTGAGTCAGCAGGTAACTCTCCTTTAATTTAGTATTTTCTAACAAGAGTTCTCCAATCATCTGCTATTTCGATCATCACCTCCCCTTCAATGAGCAAAACTTGAATTTCTTCTTCTTCAATCGTTAGTTTAGTTTGTACCTCGATTTTTATAATCGTTGATTGTACTCCTTTGTCTATACATTGTGCGAATTTAAACAAAGCATCTGCGTGATTATTTTTTGCACTATTTATTTGGAGGATTTTGAAGTTGTTAAAATTTTTTCCAAAGCATGAAATTTTCCAAGTATCTTCCTATTACAAGTTCTCTTTCTTCATATTCATTATGAAATTGCTGCACAATTAACTGTGAATCACTGTGATATATCAACCTTTCTACTTGTAACTATTTTGTTAACTTTATTTTGGCTATCAATAGTTTATATTCTGTAATTTTGTTTGAGTTTGAGAATGAGAAACATAAGGAATACTCTAGTGTATTCATCGAGGAGAAATTAACACTACACTTGCTCCACCTCCAAAACTCGACAATTCTCCCTAAACAAATAACTTCCATGTATCTTGATGTTCATATTCTTCCCTTTTATCTTGATTATACATGCATTCAATGATAAATTCATCCAAGGCTTGACCTTTGATGGCTAGCTAAGGTTCAAAATATATCTCAAATTGCCCAAGTTCTACTGCCACTTAATTATCCTTCTAGAAAACTTCGACTTTTGCTAAATCTGATGAAGTGGTTGGTCTGTTGAGATCTTCACTATGTAAGCTTGGAAGTAGGGCCTTAACTTTCTCGTCTCCATCACCAATGTCAATGCTACTTCCTCCACATGAGAATATCTAATCCCTGCTTTCTTCAACACTTTGCTCACATAGTAAATAGTTGGTCTTTTGTTCCCTCCTATTGCAGTAACACTACACTGAACGCCACTTTACTTATTCTAAAATACATGTATAGTTATTATCCCCCCTCAAGTCTTATAATAAGGGGAATTTATTGCAAGTACTTCGTCAATTCTTCATGTAACGCCCTAAATTTCTTATTTAATTATAAATTTAAAATAAAATACGTAGAAAAATGGGAATAATTTTTTCGTGAAATGTTTTAAGGAAAAATTCGAGGGAAAGAGAGTGGGAATTGACTCACAGAATTATCAGTTAGAGGAAATAAGAATTGGGATTAGTGGGACCGAAAGGAAAAGTCCAAAAGGGTATAAACGTTAAACCCATTAACCTTTAAAAACCCTAGTTCATCATTTCCTACACACACACACGTCTCTCTGTCTCTCCACACTCTTCCTCCCTAACTCAAATCTTCGACATCATCTTTTCTCACAAAACCCTAGTGTTAGGGAGTTCTGGTATCAGAAGGTGATTTAATTCCTGTAAGTTTTCGTTATTTGTTCTTGACAATCTCGTATTTTTCACCAACCCTAGTTTTCTGACCATATATCTCTTTCGTTTGAGCTCTGATTTGAGCAAATGATAGCTCGTTGGAAAGCTTAACATGTATACTACTAAGTAGTAACCATATGTTGTGTTAATTTGTGGTTTAGGTGCCCAAATTGTGGATTGAAAGGACACCCTATAAAGTGACGAGTTTGAGTTTCCTTGATCGGAGTTCTTTTTTATGTTTCGTTGCTTTGGTAAGTTTCCTTAGAGTTAATTGGGTGGATTTAGAATGTTAATTTATTTGGGTGTGGGATAATGATAGAAATTGAAATAATGGTAGGAGGATGTTTAGGGTTTTGAAAGGAAGGTCTTAAGAGTTAGGGCATCTAGCATGTGTTGGATGGTAGGGACCATAAAACTATACCTAAAGGAACTTATGAGAAGCATAAATGGTGGTTATTGGAAAGGGGAGTATAAGTGTTAGTGAGTAAGATGATTAATAAGGAGGAATAAATAATGCTAAGAGTACGTAATGGAACATTAATATAGAGGAGAGAGAAATGAGAAGGCCTACATATTATAAGTGAATCACTCATGCATATTGGCTCATATACTCATGCATATTGTAAGTAGATTGTGACGCCAAAATTTGTAAAGTTCATTTTTCAATAAATATGATTTTTCACCTATATTTTTTTATATTTTATTTTATATAGTAATCATAGTAAATCATTCCCAAACATTTTTCATAAATGCGGAAACTGGAAAAACATTTAGGATGGTAAGTAATTAAAAATCCATGTATATTTTAAAAAAATGCGGAAGCAAGGAAACAGATTACATGCCTTTACAAAATTTTCATAAAAGATAAAGTATACATGCATGTAAATTCATACAGCCAAAACCCTAGGAGTGACCTTCAGTATCGCACCGCTACCCTCGCCGATCACGTCGTCCCGTCTCTGGTACCTGTTGCTCTGCACATAATCCAACAATAACAGGTGAGTATATTTTATATACTCAGTAAGTTCTCCTTTAATGTCTCTACATGCCGAGGTGCAGGGGAGAATTCGGCCATTTCGGCCTTAGTCCCCCTCAAACCATAAATGGCACCCTAAAACCATTCCACAACAACACTCATAGTCCATAATTCAATTCAATTTTTAACTCATCCACTTTAGATGCTCACCCGCTAAGAAACAACATTTTTACTCGTTAGAATACTTTAGCCAGGTATTAGGATTTTATTCGAATAAATATGAGGATTGAAAATAGCTAAAATTTCATTAAAATGACTAACTTCAGCAGAGCACGATCGTGCTCGTGTCTGAGGAACGACACGTCCTCGTGCCGTGGCCAAAAGTTTGGTCGTGCCATGGCACGACCTCGAGCTTGAGCTCGTGCCAGAGCACGACCTCTAGCTGGGGCTCGTTCCAGGCCTTACTTAAGGTCATGCCAGGCCACAACCTCAAGCTTGATGTCGTGCCTGAGCACGCCCTCCAACTTGAGCTCGTGCCTGAGCACTGCACTAACACAAACCAGCCTGCAAATTAAACTTAACATGCCAAACCATTCCCTAAAACAATTACCACATTCAACTTAACACAATCTACTCGAAATCATATCATCCAACAAGGTTATCAACACATACCAACCAAATCATAAGGCATTCATAAAAGTCAACTCAACATAAAATCAAGTCCCACAATACATGTATATAAGCATATCGACACTATGCCATCAATCTTTCGATTTGTACAACAACATCACCATAATAAAAATAAATGCATTATGCGAATGCGAATGCCAATGAATCACCCAATGTAAATGCTCTGGAGTCTTATTTCGCGAGGGAGAGAGTCCACTCGATCCCTGCGCCTATTAGGAACCCGCCCCTCAAATCAAGAGAGAGTCCACTATCATATAGTGCTTTGGCCATGCGGCCCCTATTTTTGCACTTTGGCCACCCAGCCCCAAATTCTCATGTTCTGCGCGCTGGCCACCCGGCCCTTTTTTTGCGCTTTTGACTACCCGGTCCCGATGAATGGACATTCAAGAATGCTCATAATGCCATGCCACAATGAATGAATGCAAATCACGCGTTCTTTAGGCCTTAGCCATACCATTCATACAAAATCATCAAAACGAATTAAAACAATTATCTCACAATATGTATTACAACAATATCACAATCAACAATCATTCACAAATCCATTTTCACACACCCTCAACTAGCACAAAGTTTAGTTCCTTAGAACCCTTTTCTAGCCAGCACAATCATACTAATCATCATCCACGTTTTCACACATTCAAGAATTCATAATCGCATTATACACCATTTAATCACCCCATTTCATATTCACAAATTTGCATCATAACTTTGTATCACTTTCGCACATATAAGAAACCATGCCATTTCATTACACAACCGAGTTTTCAAGCATGAATCGCAATGCAACATATAACAAGTCATAACAATCAATTTCTGCAATTCACAAGACAAAAGCCAACATACCAAGTTTCACTTAACATCATACCATATCATTCTCAAAACATATTCCTCAACAATATAATCATTAACATAGGCATTAATCCTTTCTAAAAAACAACCATAACTCACCACAATAATCATTCAAACCACAACCAAACGTATACGAAAAATCAATCACATTAGTAAGCATATTCATTTAGAATATATACTTTCACATTTTCCATAACCAAACCGTTTCCGTTTTCACATTATAAACAATCATATAAGCGAGAAACAATCAATCGGAAGCATCGCATATTAAGTAAGTGGATGTTTATAAGGCTAATGGTTGTTTTAAGGCTAATGGTTCACGGAAACTTGTTCTATATTCACAACCTAACAAAACCCTACACAATGCAAACAATTTACAACACATTTCCACTAAAAATCGAAGGTTTACCTCAATCCCGTCACTTTTTTTACCTGGAGAGAAAAGTGTCCGATCAAAGGCTGAAATGTGTTTAATCTAGTGTAGATTTGTTGTTTTATGGTAGGTTTTATGGTAGGATGGATCCTAGGGTCGTGGTTTGAGTGTTTTTTGAGTTGTGAGTGAAAAGATGAAGGTTTTGGTGTTAAATGAAAAAGGGACGCAGGTTTTCTGTTTTAAAATAGTCGTCGGGCACGCCCTGGGCACGAGGCCGTGCCCAGGTCGTGTTATCGCGATGAGCACGCCCCTGGGCACGACCGTGCCCAGACCGTGCCTCATCAGTTCTGCATCAATTTTTCGGCCGACTCGGCAGTTTTCGACTCCTTTCGTTTCCTAACATGCACATACTTATACATACATGTTTTTTTTTCTAACTTAAATAATTATCTTTTCCACTCAAATAACATTCATTAACACTGAATTTAACTTCATCTACACTCAACATACCATATGCTACATATAGCCATACTTAATCTTTTTGCGAATGAACGTTCCCTTTACACTATATTTTCCTTATTTTAAAATGAACGAATATCCTGGGTGTTACATGGATAGTGATGTAAAATTTAAAATGTCTTAATAAGAGACATGAATCGCAGTTAGGAAGATTCCCAATCGAGCTGTTAGGCGTTTCTTATGAGGTAAGCAACAATAATGCAACTTTCCTTATTCGTCTGCTCCTTAATTGCGAAATGTTTGGATTGATTGTTACATAATGTGTTGATTATGTATGTTACTTGTATGATTGATTAGGGTATACATAATGTGATGATTATGTATGTTACTTGTATGATTGATTATGTTTGTAGTGCTGGTTATATGGTTTGTGCATATGACATTCATGCATATGTGGGGCTCATAGGCAACAAATGAAAAGAAAATGATGGCTCTTAAAGAGCATATAAAATGAGGGAGTGGTTATGGCTCTTGGGAGCGTAATGACAAATAGTATATATTATATACTATATCGTGGACAAAGTGGAAGACTCGGTACCTTTAAATTTATTATAGCGTGCCAGGCCAAGTAAGGGAAAAATTAAGGCCAAGTATGGGCAAAATTCAGGCCAATTAAGGGCAAAATTCAAGCCAGTTAAGGGCGTAAAAATCTATGGATCCATTGTCCTTTATAACCAATACTCCTAACCGACAATACCCTTTTTCAAACATCAATGATATGGCCAAGTAAAGTGCAAGTGAACATCCAATAGGAATCAAGGGTGATCATGTTAAGAGACACATTAGAGGTCATACATTTACATCATTACATTGCATCTATTGTTTGAAAGAATGGAATGTTTGATGCCATGATTATTAGATTATGAATATGTGAACTTCCTATGCACTTATGAATGTCAGGTGTTACATATGCCTTTGTGAAGGTTTGTGAATGTTCATCCATCAAATGGAATGTTGGTTGAGAAGAAATGGATCAAGTATGCTTTGTATGTTGTGTATGTTTGTCATTTACATATGAGATATTGAGAATAATTTGGGTGTTGTTATATGTAATCATTGATGTGAAATTGCCTAGAAATGTCTTGTGAAGGTTGAAAATAATTGGCATTTCATTGCTTGATATGTGAAGGTTGATGTGTGTTGTAGTTTGAACAAAAATTGGCTGTGTGTTGGTGGCAAATGACCAGCCACGAACGTGACTAATACCAGCCACAATCATCACTGGCATTCTGGCCAGATTTGGTTAGGGTTTTGCAAGGGTTTGGCTAGGGTTTTGTTAGGGTTTGGCCCAGTCACGAACCTGAATAATATTAGTCACGATCGTGACTAGCCTTCTATCCAAATGTGATTGCCAATCACACTCGTGGACACAAGCCATTCATACAACCAATGGCAGTCATGTTCGTGACTTATGCAAGTCACGTTCGTGACTGCCATTTTGAACCACTTATTGATGCTAATTGAGGGACCCACGAACATGATTGAGTTAATCCTAATTGTGATTGCCCATCTATCTTAGACAAGGGTGAATGGTTCGAGTCTAAATTTGTCTAAGTGGGTTCATTGATGTCCATATGCTATTTCTTGCTCATATGCTTAAGAATGTGCCATGGTCCTATGTTAATTCCTTTAGTATGGATTTGAAACCTATACATAAAACTCTTATTTGTGATATGTTAACTTGAAAAATGACTCTTGTGTTTGAACTGACTTCAAGGTATGTGTGATGCTTTTGATGGATTTATGATAAAACATTGTGTGAATAGATGAATGTATGTATGAATGTCAGTTGCTTCGAGAGTTGTGTGTATAAATGCTAATTGCTTGGAGAGTTGTCCATTTTAATAAGTGTCGCTTATTGAGTTTCATAACTCATTGCGTTTTATGTCTCCCATGTGGGAAGGGATTTGAGGGGAATTTTGGTCGCGAAGGTGTAGATCATTTTGTGCTCTAACTCAGATTGAAAGAATTGAAGAACCAAGGTGGACTGTGCACTAGGGTTGATTTGAGCATTTCATACAAAAGCCTTGTATTTGATCTTTGATAGTGCATACATTTATTTTGCTAGGTTATCATTGAAATGGGATCAATTCGGTCCCTTTTCTTTAATAACCTATTGTATTTTGTACACATCAATCTTTTTGGAGTATTTTCCCTCGCAAACTTTGTATAGTTTATACTGAAAGTAATGCAATGTAAATTTTTATAGCTTATTTCTGAAATGTCATTTTCAAATCCATGATTTCCAATTTTAAGTACCACTTGAAGGGAAAGGAAAAATATATATATCAACAAAAGTGGTAGTCACATTTGGGGTCACACTTCAAAAGCTCTTTGATATTCTTCTGTCCATTCAACTTCTTCCCTCTTGTTAACATTTTGAAGATTGAAAGCTTTTATTGGCCAATTTTGATAAGAATCTATTTAAAACTGCCAATCATCTTATCAAGCTTTAAACCTCCATTGGTTTTGATGGAGGCTCCATGTTCAAGATTGCTGCTACTTTTGTTGGATTTCCTTCGATTCCTCTTTGAGTTATCATGTAACCAAAGAACTTTCTGGACTTCACTCCAAAGGAAAATTTTTTAGGATTGAGTCTCATATTATAATTTCGCATGAATTAAAAAACACTTGTCAATCTTTCAATATGAGAGTCTCCTTTTCTACTCTTGATGATCATATCATCAATATAAGCCTCCATAATGTTCCCAGTAAGTCTTTAAAGACTATATTGAACATTTGCTGGTAGGTGGGTCCTGTATTTTCAGTCCGAAGGGCATCGTTCTATAATAATACGTCATTTTATTTGGAATAAATGTAGTTTTGTCTTGATCTCACTCGTACATCATTATTGGATGATATCCAGAAAATGCATCCATAAAGTTAAAAATATCATAACCCGATGTCTCATCCATTAGCTTATCGATTCAGGGTAAAGGATAAGAAATCTTTAGACATGCCTTATTTAAGTTAGTGAAGTCCACACTTGCCCTCCATTTTCCATTAGCCTTCTTAAACATTATTGGATTAGATAGCCAATCAAGATAATATACTTAACGAATGAATATTGCCTTAAGCATTTTTTCACTTATGCTTCTAGTGTAGTTTCTCTCCATTGACATGTTTCATTTCTTCTGCTTAACAAGAAACATGTTTGGTTTAACATTTAGATGGTGTGAGATCAACTTAAGATCAAGTTTGAGCATATCTTCAGGAGTCCACAGAAAATATTAGCATTTTTTATAAATACTCCATAATTTCTTTCTTCAACTTTGGAGGCGACTGATTACCTTTGAACTCCACCTTATTTTCATCCTCCCTATATATCTTCACCCGGTCTAACCTTTCTCTTACTTTAAATTTTTCATCCAGGTTTATTTTAAACGCTACCTCTCTTTCATCATTTATGTTCAAGGTCTACTTCTTCTTCTTAAAGATGGGGGCTTTTACTGAGGAAAGATAGTGTTTGCTATAATTTTTTCACTTCCCCTCACTTGGCTTATTCTATTTGGCAAGCTTCATCAGCAAATAGGCTGAAAAGACTATGGCTCACATGTCATTCAAGAAAGACCTTTCGAAAATAATATTGTATGTTGAGGATGTCTATTTTACTACCATAAAGGTAGTTATCCGAGTCATTGTGTGAGGCTCTGTACCTAAAGTGATTGGGATTTGTATTGATCCCACTTGTAGGACTACTTATCCTGTGATACTAAATAGTAGTGTGTGAAAACAATTCATCCAATGTTGTGTTAAATTCATCTTATTAAAGTAGTTCTAATAAAGAAGGTTTAAAGCTACTAATACCTATTGAATTGAGTATTTTTTTGCCACAATAGATATCACGACAGAATCATAATATGGCAATTGAATATCTTCTCTATCTTACTTGCAGAAGGTGATTACCTACTCTTCTCCCTCTACACTTTTAATTGAGTTCATATGGTATGCCTCTCTTGCATATGCTTCTTTTTTACTGTGGAAGAGTCTCCTAATAACATTTCTCCTCCCAAAATCGAGTTAATTGTAGGATGAGCAGGTTCATTATCTACTATAGGAGCTCTTTTATCATTTCTTTTGTTGTTATTTTAGGGCCTTTCATCATGCCCCATGTTGTGTCTTCCTTTATCATTTCTCCTACAATTTATGTCATCTTTTCGAGGTCTAGATTGGTTACTGTAACGTCCTCAATTATTATGTATCCTTCCTCTAGTACAACTGCCGTAGTCATTTCTTTTAGATTTTATATTATGAAGCTTTCCTTTTCTAAATAGGGCTTTAATTTGATTCATGAGGTCACGACATCTTTCAGTGAAGTGACCATATGCTATATGGATCTCATAGTATGCTTCTATATCTCTTCCTATTGTTTTATTTGTCTTGAGAGGAAAAAAAATAAGTCTATACCTGAGCTATGTACTTGTTGGCTAGAAATAATGAAGTAGCTATAATATTAGGTTGTTCAAGTGATAATTCCTTCTACAAATATACTAACATTGTTCCTTGTAACATGGTGGTAATTGCTATCCCAGATTGTAACTTCCTTATCTCCAATGTTGCATTGCAAAACCTATTAACATATTGGTTTGTCCCCTCGCTTAATGCTTAACAGGTATGTGGCGCTCTTCTTTCTTTTTCGTTAATAGTGAAGGTGTTGATGAACATCTTTTCAAGCTATTCAAAAGATGATAGTGACGATTCGCCTAAGACATTAAACTAATCCCTGGTAACATATTTCAAAGTGATAGAGAATGCTCTGTACATGGTCGGATCGTTCCATCCGTGCAGTATAGTAATAGCCTCATTGTTTTTATAATTTCCTTAGTGAATGTAATTCTTGCATCACTGACCTTCTTGACTTTGCTCCCAAGCTTCTTATCATTTAGAATATTCTCCATAAGTTTTGACATTGTTAACATCCTTAGCAATAAATATAGATTGTTCAGTATTACTGCTTTGACCACCTTGATACTTTTCTCTAGCCATCTGAGGAGTGTTTCTTCCTCCATCCCTCGTCGTCTTGTGCCTATTTTGCATTTTAACTTCATCAGCAGCATGATCTTAATAAATATAGGGATGACTCCCCATATCTATTCCTTGTCTTTACACAACACCGATTAGAATTATTTTGTAAGATTCACTAACGGTCTGGTGCCCTCGCTTCCAAAAGTGAACAAAGAAGTTTCTAAGTTTCTCTGGATTAGCACTTTAATAACACGAATTCTTCACAGGGAACTGTGGCAAAGGGGGTAGTAGGAACCCTAGTGGTCCTAACCTTGTGGGGAATGAAGTGTCAATTCCCCTCTTGAGCTCCTTCTTGTTGGCTTCCCATTTGAGATCTCGCTTACACCATCTTGCGAGAAAATAAAGCAAGTTGATCAAAGCTTTTATTCTTTAAAAGTGAATTAGTGTATTTGTAACGTCCGAAAATTTTGATAAATTAATGGATTTTAAGTAAATATATAGAAAATGTAAATACATTTTCACGAATTAATTTAAATATTAAATTAGTGAAAGGGTTGATAATAAGTGAAAAATGAAAATTGGAACTTGTTAAGTTTATCGGGAAAGAGAAATGAGGGAACGGTGAGTCATTTATATATGCCTTTGTTCCTCTCTCTCTCTACACTTTGCCAAAAACGTTCTCTCTCTTCCTTACCATCGTTCTAAATCCGAAAAACCCTAGAAAATGCTTCCCTAGTGAAAATCGTACCGTTTGGGAGTTGTAAGATCGATCGAGTACCGAATTTTCGTAAGAATTCCTCACACGATATAGTGAATCACGTTTTTATATACATACCCTAGTTTTTTGCCTTAAATCTGTTTGGATTAAGCTCCGATTTGAGCAAATAATGGCTCGTTGGAAAGCTTAACATGTGTACTATCCATTGTTAACAATTTTTGGTGTTTAAACCTGTTTTAGGTAGCTGAAATTGAAGTTTGAACGTCATCAGCCGAAATTGGGTAGTAATTGATGAGTTCAGAATCTTCAGAGCATATTGAGGTTGTTTGGACCGTCAATTGAATTGGGTAGTAATTGATGAGAGAGAATGGAATACGGGTAGGAGGATGTTTAGGGTTTTGAAAGGAACACTATAGGAAATTGGGTTTAATGACGGTGTTGGATGGTAGAAATCATAAAAACGTACCTTAAGATAACAATTAGGAACATTAATGATGGTAGCGGGAAAGAGGGGAAAGAGTTAGGTTAAGGTAGTTGGGAGTCATTAATGAAAAACGGTGGAAATTAGTAATGTAGGTATATAAACATCGTTAATTAATCGTCTTTGCATAATTTTATATGTATGTAATTAATGTAAAATTATAATTTGTATAATAGTAGGTCAAAATTCCAAAGAGGGAGGTTCCCAACCAGAGTGTTAGTAGTTGCTTGCTAGGTAAGCAAGATGAATGCAATATTCCTTGGTTGTGCACTTTGTGTTGTGGAAATGTTGAATTGATTGTGTCTAATTTGATTGGTATGTTGTATGATGAGTGTGTCTATTTCTTGTCTGATTATTATGGGAAATGCATAATGTGTTGTTAAGGTTCGTTTAAAAAATGATTAAAAATGATATACCTAATGTGATGGTTAGGTATAGAGCTTGTGTGACTTGTATGGATTTGTTATGTGTGCTGCTAATTGACTTGTCACTTGTGAAAGAATGGGTATTCTCATGTTAATGGTTATATTAATGGGTTGGTGCATTTATGTTGGAAATGGCATGATTGGAAGTGATATTGATGCATGTATTGGTCATAAGAGCATTGTTACGACATTCATGCATGTGAGTATTGAGTGAACATAACTGATAGCTCTTAATGAGCAATAGATTTGAGGGAGTGGTTATGGCTCTTGAGAGCGTAAATTGTGGTAGTATATAAATCTTATGTTACCGCGACACAGAGGAAAACTCGGTTCAGATTTTAGTGCTCGAGCATGCCAGGCCAAGTAGGGCGTTATACAGGCCGAGTAAGGGCGTAAAAATCTATAGTCCATATTAATTATAACCACATACTCCCGGCCGACGAGGCCCGTTTGCAAACGTCAAAAAGGAAATGGAAAAGTAAGGGCGTAATTTGAAAATAAAGTTTAAATTACATATACTGCATTGTAATCCATTAGAGGTTATACATTCACAATCATTCAGTTGAATTCAACATGATCACACGATTGATTGTGACGTGTTGAATATTGGATGATGATTTTGTTATATTGGTACAATATGGCATAAATGTATGTGCATATGAATGTTTCTATGCTCCGTGTGATCGTTAGGTGAGTGTGAATGGAGGTGCATGATTGTCATGTTTGTGAAAGGAAACTTGAATATGGGTGTATCTGTAAACATGTCTATTTTCCTATTTAAGTCATGGGTGAAAGATGGATATGTTTTTCCAAGAATTGATTGATAAGATATGATTAAATGGTCATGGATTAAATGAATGTAATTATATGTGAAGCTTGGTGATTGTGTTGGTTGAGGATGTGATTTAGTGTTATATGGTGTTAAGAAAGATTGAGAAATTTGAATGGTATGTTATGTAAGTTTTGTGTAGGTTACTAGATATCCAAACGTGGTGGCAGTAAAGTACGTGTAGTTATTGTGACAACGCGTACTTTAGCCACGACCACGCGTTTGTGTGTACTTGGACTACGCGTGGTGGCAGCAACAAAGCGTACTCGGCCACCACCGCGCGTAGTCTAGGCTGATCACGTGTGGATCCCTGAGTTCCTGATAGCCGATGATGTGAATTTTTTTATAATGTGGTGTTTTCATGAGTTGATTATATATTTTAGTACGTGAAAATGGAATGCTGTGCATTTGGCGAGTGTTGCCTGCGTTTTATGCCTGCCGTGTGGGCAGGAAATTGAGGGGGATCCATTTTTCTACGAGAAGGATTGAGACTGCTCGTTCTGACTCCGACTGCGGTGTTCGAGGAATCAAGGTGGGCTGTGCACAAAGACTTGTGTTAATTTAAAATAGTGCATGTATTTTTGTGTATGGTTATAAGCGAAATGGAATCGAATCGATTTCTTTTCTCTTGTAACGAAAACATTTTGTACATTGGTATATTTTTGGAAAATTGTCCTTCTCGAAACATTGTAAAAATATATTCTCTTAATGAATGTATTTATCTTTCCATTTTAAAAATTTGCGTCTATTTTATTATGTTAAAACAATATGATGTCTGGGTTTGATTATCATCCCACAAGATATAAGATATTAACGTAAGATGGTAATTAAATTCGGGTGTCACATCCTCTTTCTAACTCAGTTAACTCTAGTTCCGCCCCTTTAAAATTCTCGAAATTTATAATTCTCCAAAATTCCCGAACTCTCCATTTAGAAAATTCTTAACTCCACTCACTTAGTTAATTACCTAATATAAAACACAAAAACTTTTCCCTCATTTTTCTATGTATTTTATTTAAATTTTTAATTAAATAAAAATTTGGGGCGTTACAACAAGGTTCACCATATAATGCAAAGAATTATCAAGCTTTCAAAACACTAGCAAAATAAAACATCCTGTTCTAACTATCGTGTTAATTACGTATAATTTAAAATCTTTTCTTGTCGTTTACATCTTTACCATTTTCGTTACATTTTACTTAACTTTAAGTTACGTGAAGTAACTTCATACCAATAGGTTGGATATTCCATATATGAAGTAACTTCATACCAATAGGTTGGATATTCCAAACTTTATTATTCCGTTATATTCCCAGAATACCGATCGTATTAGTTAACACATCCATGGATTAAGCTTTGTGTTACGCTAATACACCCTTTATTCTTTAATCAGCCAGTCCATACTTTACGTACAACTGCTATATAACGACTATAATATGGATATCCCATAACCTATTGCAGTCCACCTGCAATTCAAATTCACAAATATATCACTCACATGCGCATTTTCATATCTTTCGACATGCAACTCAACCTCAGATATCAACATATATAGATCTCATATATCGTCATATAATAACTATCATAACAAACTGTAGATAACCTCAGGATTATCTACTATCAATCTCAACACATAATGTACAAACTATATAACAGCAACATAACATATAAACGT
>CANYCX014242748.1:0-17103 GCA_948193385.1 Breynia disticha f. nivosa | reverse complement strand
TGCAAGCATGAAAATGAGTCATTTTCACTTATTCAATCTTTCTATTCCTCTTTATCAATTCTTATATCATTTTCTCATAAAATCTCTATGGACATGTGAGTATAAGTGTAAAATTTTAGACCTTTACTTGCCTTCTTCCCTATTCTATTCCTTCCCATAAATTTTTCCTTTCTTCTTGCACTTCGATGATCAATGATGATTAGGTTTTGGGTATGGACATGAGTTCTCTCAGGTTTAATTTGTCGAATCAATTTTTAAATGAAATTTTGCCACCTCCGACTTAAAAGTTTGTGATTTATACAACTTTTACTGTACCACATTGTCGTGTAGTAAGGCAACACAAACCGTGTTGGCGACACGACCATCGTGGAAAGTGTCATGCCCTCTGTGGAACTTTCTTTGTCCATAATAGAGCACAACACGCCCGTCCTGGAACTTTATACGTCCGACGTGTTGTCAAGAACACATTTTTCATTTACAACACTTCTCTATATGTTTTGTCATTGTTACTATTGTTTTTTATGATTAAACATCTTTATTAATAATACTTATGCAATATGAACGATATACATTAGGTTTACAGTTGGTTTACTTCTTGTTTTGATATCTATTTTACTAATTATAAGCTATTAGGATAGGAATCTGATAACTTCTACTAGCATCCATAGATTTTAAGTCTTTTTCTACCTTAGATGGATTCTACCATAATTTGACATATGCCTAATGTAACACCTCAAAAAATAAAACTAAAATTTGCATGAAACTATTAAAATAACAGCGTGAAATGACCTGGGAAACGACCTGCCTAGACCGTTCCTTAAATTATTTCAGATACAGACAGAAAGTTAACGTCGCACTAATAGAAAGGGGAAATGGGTAGGCAAACAGTTTGGGCAAACCGGTTACCAAATCATTTTGACCTGTCGGGTTTTATAAACAAAAACGCATTTTAAGAAAAGAAAGAGAGGAAAAAGTCATTTTAGAACCCTAGCCTTAACCCACTTGAAAAACTATTTGTAACCCACTTCAAAGACTCTTTTCTAACCCTTAAAAACACTTCAATGACCTTTCCAAACCCTAATCCTTCCCTCTCACACCTAGATTTCCATAACCACATGCCAAAACAACCATTTAGATGGATTTCTAGGTTTTGAGGCAACTTGGAACAAAGGTAAATCTCTAACACTAGGGTAAAATTTATGATAGACAAAGTGAGATTAGTGTGGTTTAAATGGGATTTATGAGAATTATTAAATGTGTAAACAATTAACATAAAATCGTGAGGTTGAAGGAAGAATTAGGATTTTAAGATTTTGGGGAAATTGGAGATTTTATGTAATAAAAGGTACGGATGAGGAAATAATTAGAATGTGTTATGTATGATGTGAAATGTGACTTGTTTGTGTAGGAGACTTTCAGAACCCGAACTGGAGTTGAGCGCTGAGTCGACTTTACGAATTTCAAGGTAAGTGCATCGAAACACACTTACCTTGGTATGTCTTTCATTTATATGGTTAAGTATATCGAATTGATTATAAAATGTTGAAATGTTAGGTTAATGTGTCTTAAAAATGGACTTGATGCTTTATGTGATTGTGAGTGATGAATGAAATGAATGTGTGCCATGTGGGTTAATCGATTGATGAGGAGTAATTTAATACAATGTTCAATGTGTCATGAAATTGGATGAAATGAACTTGAATGTAAAGAGTGTAAACGGTTCGATGTGTGTGTTACTGATGTGTTGTAGTTATTGGTTATTTGTGGATAAGGGCATTGTGTTGATTTATGTTGGAATTAATGGTCAGCTAAACTATGATTAATATGAGCTATGTATCGAATGATGTGCTTTAATGCAATGTAGATTTGTGGATGATTTTATGATAATATGCAAAAGGGTGAAAATATGAATGTTATGTGCTTTTGCGGAAAGTGTGGAATGTTCATAAGCCTATGATGTTATGAATTTTGGAAATAAAATTGGAAATGCTGGCATTGAAATTATTCATGTCATATAGACATAGCATGAGCATATTTGTATGTTCATGAAAAAAAGGATTTGCCACAAGAGCAAGAGCTTTAAATATATAAGGGGATTTGCCACAAGAGAGAGAGCTCTAAATATATAAGGAGACTTGCCACAAGAGCGAGAGCTTTAAAAATATAAGGGGATTTGCCAAAAGAGTGAGAGCTCTAAACTTGAAAAGAAAAAGGGATTTTCTAAAGTGAACGAGAGATAAATCTCTCAAGTGAAAGAAAAGACCCCGAGGCATGCATTCGTATGTTTGCATTAGCATTGATGAGTTCATACATTCATACTTAGCATTTGTGTGGTTATGTTTATGACAACATAATGAATCTATGAATTATATAATTATGGAATGATTGTTGAATGAAATGGAAATGATGTTGTGATGTAATGTTGAAAGTTGTGTGGCTAAGGTTTTCCTTGTGTGACTTGAATGGTATGATGTGCGTATGTGTTGAGTATGAGTTATTTGCGATGGTATTTTCTAACTTTGCTATTTTTTAGAAGCAGCAGGTTAAAATGGACTGGGAAACAGGCTACACAAACAGTTTTCCAAGCCGTTTCATTTCCAGTGAGTTCTAGTGGAGTCAAAACGGGCTATCTAAACCGTTTCCTAAACTGTTCTATTTCTAGATGAGAAACAGAGAGGTGGAACGACCTGGGGAACAATTTAGCACAAACCGTTTCCTAAACTGTTTCATTTTCAGAGAAAGTCAGTAGGGTGAAACGGGCTGTCAACTGTGACACCCAAACTCAACTATCATCTCATGTTATTATATTATTTCTTACAGGATGATAATCAAATTCGGACATCATATTTTTTCGAGAATAATAAGTAATAAACACAAATTTAAAAGGGAATGAAAATACATTCATTAATAGAAGTATATCTTTACAATGTATGAGAAGGATGGTTTTCAAAATATAGCCAAGGTACAAAATGATTTGGTTATGAGAGAAAAGAAGTCGATTCAATTCCATTTCACTAATAACTATACACAAAAAGATATGCACTATCTTAAATCAAAACAAATCTCTGTGCACAGCCCACCTTGGTTCCTCGATCTCTGCAATCGGAGTCAAAATCAAGCAATATCTACCCTTCTCATATCCAAAATGTATTCCCCTCAATTCCCTACCCACATGGCAGACATAAAACGCAATGAGTAGTGAGACTCGGCAGGCAACATTTACCAAATGGACAACATTCCACATATTATCCAAAATTCATAACAACCACAACATCACAGTCAATTTTATAACGTCAGACAACCATACGACAATTAAATTCTCAAATAGAATTCCACACAATGCAATAACCATACATAACATTTTCCAAAAATCCAGAACTCAGCTATCCACACGTGATCAGCCTGAACTACGCACTGTGGTGGTCAAGTACGCGTTTTCGCTGCCACCACGCGTAATCCAAGTACGAATAGACGCGTGGTCGTAGCTGAAGTACGCGTGGTCACGGCCACTGTGCGTTCTTAGCTGCCACCGCGTTTGGATCTTTGGTTCCTGCGTAAAAACTCAACCAAAAACATACCAATCAAATTCCCAACCTTTCCTAACACCATATAACATTCCAAATCAAATCCTCAACCAAAACAAATCACCTAGCTACACATATAAATACATACAATCAATCCATGATCATTTAATCATGTATCATCAATCACACTTGGCAAACCTAATCTATTTCTAATCATAATTCACATAAGAATATAGAAATGAATCCATACACACATACATTCATTTCTCATTTCACAAATATAATAGCTTCATCATCCAATTCTCAAATATGGCATCTATCTCATCACTCATACACAATCCACTCCATCATTTAAGCATACACTTATCCAGCTATAGTAAATACGACATAATGATTGTGAATGAATGACCTCTAATGCATCTTAATGCAACATTCATGATTTCCAACTCTGGTTTTCAAATTACGCCCTTACTTGGCCATTTCTTTTGATGTTTGCAAATGACCCTCGTCGGCCGGGAGTATGTGGTTATAATTACTATGGACCATAGATTTTTACGCCCTTACTTGGCCTAAATAACGCCCTTACTTGGCCTGGCACGCTCGAACACTAAAACGTGAGCCGAGACTTCCACTGTGCCGTGGTAAATTATGTTTTATATACTACCACAATTTACGCTCCCAATAGCCATAACCACTCCCTCAAATCTATTTCTCACAAAAGCTATCATTTACATTAATTCTATTCACTCAATACTCATATGCATAAATGTCATGGAAAATCTCATATGACCAAGTCATGCATCAATAACATATTCCAATTATGCTATATCCAACATGAATTCACCAAATCATCAATCATATCCAAACAACCTGAGAATACAATTCATTCCATCACATATGACGCATCAAATTACAACATTCACATTAATCTCATACAAGTCACTCAAACGCTATACCTAACCAGCACATTAGGTATATCATCATCAATCATGCCAGCAAGGAGCATTAACAACACATTATGCATTTTCCACAACAACCACACAAGGAACATACATAACCATCATATTATATAAAAATCAATTCAGACATTTCGCAAATAAAGAACACACAAACAAGGAATGTTGCATTCATGTTGCTTACTTGGCAAGCAACGCCTAACGCTCCGGCTGGGAACCCCCCTCTCCGGGATTTTGACCTCCTATTATACAAATTATAAATTTACATTGATTAAATATACGTGGCACTATGCAAAGATGATAAATTAGCGATGCCTATAGCTTATACTCTTAAATACTCTCTTTTCACTATCTTTCATTAATGACCTTCAACTAACCCTAACCTAATTTCTTTCCTCTCTTTCCACCAACCATCATTAATGTTCCTAACCAATTTATTAAGGTATGTTTTTACGATTTCCACCATTCGACACATATCATTTATCCAAATTTCTATAATCTTCCTTCCAAAACCCTAAACTTTTTTCTACACGTATTCCATTCTCTCACATCAATTAATACCCAATTAAATTGACTGTCAAAACAACCACAATAGGGTCCGAAGAATCTTACCTAAACCACAGAACTCGGAATTGAACCTAGGGTTAAGAAACCCAAACCCGTCACTATTCACAAATGACTTTCAAACTTCAATTTCGGCCACATAAAACACATTTAAACACCAAAAATGGTTACCGACGGATAGTACACATGTTAAGCTTTCCAACGAGCCATTATTTGCTCAAATCGGAGCTTAAACAAAAGAAATTTAATGCCGAAAACTAGGGTTTACTTTCAAAAACGGGATTCACCATTCATATGAGAAATTCTTACAGAAATTCGATCCTTGATCGATCTCACAACTCCCAATTGGTAAGGTTTTCACAAAGAAATAGATTAACTAGGGTTTTTGGATTTGGAGAGGTAATAGAGAAGAGAGAGAACGTTTTTGGTGATGGTAGAGAGAGAGGAACAAAGTATATATATGAGATTTTGATTTTGGACGATTTTACCCCCGGTTACTATTGATTCACCGTTCCTTCGTTTTTATCTTTCCCGATTAACTCAACAGCCTCCGATTTTTATTTCCACTAACTCTCATCCCTTCCACCAAATTATTGTTTAATTTAATTTGTAAAAAATTTCTTTACATTTCCGTATATTTAATTAAAATACGTTAAATTTATCAAAATTTTAAGACGTTACACCGAAGGTCTTTCTCTAGGATATGAGGATTTCTCTTTGATCTGCATATGTCTTAGGATCCGAAGATCTTATATTTCACTCATACGTCTTTCTCTAGGATCTTTCAATCTTTTATATTTTCTAAGATTTGAAGATCTGTAATTGTGGGATCCCTAGCAAGTAGTCACATTTCTTCTATAAATTTCAAACCACATTAATGCAACAATACATTTATCAAAGTATACATTTTAACTCTAGTTTCTCTAGGGCATTTAAGTACCTTTCATCTGTATGTGCCTATAAACATTACGGTTGCCATTGTCAATATGTCCATTGAAACTTTCAACCATTGAAATATTTTTATTATCAATTTTCCAATTGCCATTGTAACATAATCAAGCCATTGAAAACCATTGCAAACAAGTGCATATATCTATTATAACTATCCATTGCAAACCAATGACAAACAAAGCAAATTAAACACTTCAACTATTGGTTAATCGTGTCTTCAAGTGCTCTCCTCACATGCCATATCAATCAATCTTGATCCTAGAAATCATCTAAGCATTTATTTTACTCATATAGCATTCATATCTAGTATATAAGAATATTCAACAATTAATAAGTCTATAACTGAAATTTAAACTCAGTTAGTACTCACCTGAATATGTAAAATAATTAATGTCCCAATTTTCCTCTACTAAATTGATCATTGTTGTCCTATAAATTGTACATTTAAAACCAATACCTAATGACAATTTAATGTCTAATGTAGCGGATACATGAAATGTCATGTATGCATGATTTTCAGCATTTTTCGATTAAAACAGTAATATCTCACGCATCGCAACTCCTTATCAATTAAAATTTGGATATGTTATCTCTATGTATACTAAAATGAATCTTCTACATTAAAATTTATCTTGATCGTATAGATCTACAAGTGACAAGTCTATGTTAGAATTATTTTTTTAGTCCAGATTGATCATAAATTCAAAAATAATTATTAAACATTACTTTAAACATTTTGGCCTATATCTCCTTGATTCTAGACTTACTAAAGTTCACCTAAAAAAAATTGAAAGCTCACAAGGTCCTTCTTAAAGAATTTATAATAATTCGTGCAAGTTTAGCTACTTTCTCCACCGCCTTTGTTTGTTATCTTTATCTTACGTTACCATTTTCTCCTAGTTTCTCTCAAAGTAGGTCCACATCGAGTATTCAAGTTACTACACTTGTAGAAATGTTCTAATTTTCAGATTGACCATATTCTTCTACATAATGAGAACCATTTGAAACAATTCTAATTTTGTTTTAATCACAAAGTGGTGCAATGTTTAAGGGAAAAGTTCTTTCTCCTAAGGTGCAAATCAAACACTCCTACAACTAAATTTCAAAGTTACTTAACAAACTCAGTATCATTTTCTTTATCTAAAGCTATTTTAAAAAAATCATAACTTTTGAAACATAAATATGATATTTGCTAGAAATCAAAGTTTATCTTGTTCACAAATTGAATTGATGGAATCTTCTATCTTTGATTCTAAGTTAGGTAGGACTATTCATGGATATGTTTTGTCGGTTATTTGTCTAAATTATCTAACCTATTCTCTTTTGGTGCTTGGATAAATGATCAATCATTAACCTATCCACTCTATTAGTGTATGCACACAAACCTAACTACAAAATGGCGGTGGTTCAGTTTGATCAGTGTGAGAGTTTAACCAAAAAAAGTATATTAAAAAATAATTAATTAGAAAAAATATTAAGTTAAAAATTATAACATCAAAAAATATCTTCAATTTAAATTATAACAAATTAAAATTTACTTCAAATTAACATAACAACAAACTAAAAACTATGTTTTCACTTCAAATTCAACTATGAAATCTTCAAATAAAATTATATTCATTAATCTTTATTTGTATTCACTTCTTTTGTTTAGGATCTTAAAAAATTATATACTATAGTTTCTTAATTAGAACGTGAAGAGTAAAAAAGTTTAGGTAAATTTTAGTTAATAGTATATGCTTAACTTTTCTTTAAGATAGGTTGATGGTGGATTGATTTGGTAGAAAGTGAATTTTGGAAAATCAAAACCACCAACCAAACCACTCTTAGTGGTTTCTCTAAAGTTAGGAACTTTAGAGGAGTGTTGTGTAGCTTAGAGGGTTTATGTGTGTTACGGAGTGTGTAATTGACCTTAAAATTTTGCCTTTACGTGTTTATATAGAAATTTTCAAGTTCTTTTACTATTTTGTCTTTTTTATTTATGTCCTTATACTTTGTTCTAATTAATTTCAGTCCTGTTTTCTTTGATTCTTATCTATATTATTAAAGAAGAAAGGAGGAGGTTATATAATTGTGACATTTGACACATTCTTTATTTGACGCTTGATATATTTTACATATAAATATTTTAGTTTTATTTTAAGATAAGAGTAATTTTTGGATAAATTATTAGAGTGATTTTTGAATAAATTTGTATTTTCAGGATAAATCATACCAATATTATACATGTACTATTCAAATGTGAAAGATAAATTATGACAGACTTATCTACTAGCATATTTTCTCTAATTGTATAATTCTATAATTTTGAAGTATTTTTATTCAAAAATGTGTCATATATGTCCATAATATTATGTGCTGTTAAAGGTTGGCTTTAATTCTAGCTTGGCATAATTTTTTAAATTAATGCTTCGTTTGTTTGACTGAATTCATTTATCAGGAAAATATTTTTCTAATTTTTCAACGTTTGGTAACAATGGAAAAAAATCAACAAAATTATAACTTAAAAATTAACAAAAAATAATAATTATTCTTGACATATTTTTAAAGAAATATTTTCTTATTTAAAATATGAAATTATATTTTTTATTATATTTTTAAATATTTTAGAATAAAATAGCAAAAAATATGATTCCAAAAAATAATATTAAAAAATGAAAAATATTTTACGAAAGAAATTATTTTCCGTCAAACAAACTGAGCATAAGAAAGAAGTAATTTAGCTCATGATAATATATTGTATTGAGTTTTGAAGAAATATTAACGCCATTTTTTTTCAAATTAATCATTCTTTGCACGCAATCTCCTCAAACTTATTTTTTGCCATAGTCAAATATATATTGTTATTTTAATACTTAAAAGCAGATCTACTTTAAAAATATTCATTTGAAACAATAAAAATAATGTATACAAGTTTATAAAAAATATAATCAATAAAAAAAAATTTCAAAATATGTAATGAGAATACTATTAATGCATAATTTTAATTTTTTAACTTTTATTTATTTTTAATATTATAAATATTTCCACTAAATTTCTTTTAAATAAAATAATTAATATAAATTTATAAAATTAATATTATCATAATTTAAGTTATTTTGCTGCATGTGTATTAAGGCTGATATTTTTCCAAAGAAATTAAATGTCAAATTCTAATATACACTTAATTAATGAATCCAAATATATGCCTAAATGGGCTATTGAATTTTCGCGTAATTTAGACTAAATTAGCTTTCAGGACATGTGTTAACTGTAATGATAGTAGGTTTCAAAAAAAAAACTGTAATGATGAGTAAATGTTATTAAAATTATATTGGTAATTGAATTGAAAAAAAGATTATTACTATCGAATTTATAATTTAAAAATAAAATAAATAAATAAATTTATATAATTATTTAATTTTTTAATGCTTAAAACCGGTATGATTTATCGGTTGAATTGGCTCGTCAGTTTTAACCAATTTGATACAAGTTTGTTTGTAGACCGATTTGAATGTAAACTCGGTCGGACCAGTACCTGATTCATCAATTCACCGGTTCAATCGGCCGATTTAATCATGTTTTTATAACATTGCTAAGTATCTTAGTATTTTTATTGATTATGTTTTCAAAAAAAAGCTGACACATTATTGCAGTTAAAACAATCAACAACGTTAGATTAATTACTGGCCCAATCAGGAAGAGCATTATAACTATTAGCAAAATAAGAATCGACTAAAATTTACCATCAAATCTGAGGGACCACAAAGATGTTAGCCCTTTCAGTTTTCAATGTTAGAAATTTAGTCAGCTGAAAAACTTCTTCTTACCAAGTAAGACACAAATTTGAAACCTTTGGTCATAAAAAAAAATCCCCTATCATATTATAGATTGTATTTGTAAGGTTCTAATTGAATAATAAGAGAAATAGAATATAAAACACAATTTCTTATATAGTGTAAAACCTCATGTTTCTTGAAAAATATCCGATTTAATTAAAATGCAAATGTATTCCTAAAGGAGCAATTTCTTATGATTTTTAATGATTGGAGAAGGTATAAACGGGAGAGACTTTATTTTTAGAGTAATTATAATATAAGGTAAAGTGTAAAGTTACATACTCGTCTTCCTTCTTTCTCGTTCTTTTATCGTAAAAATGATAAAAGTAATGGAAGTACGTTATAAAACAGAAGTTACAGCAGAAAGAAAAACACAGAATAAATGGTAATGTGTTTTCTGCAGAAAAGTAGAAAGGTCCTAAAGAGTGACTAGACATGGAAGACAAAATGACAAGCATGTTTAAAGTGCATTAACTAAAGAAAACTACTCATTTCTGCGACAACACTAATAGTAAATCACACTGTGCATGTGCTTCCCAAATGTGAAGTAACAGAATAATTTCAAGAATGAAAGTGGATTACAAAATAATAATTAATTTTACAAGCAGTAAAAAAGTGAAAAAAAAAATATTACTTTTTTAAGCTACGTAAGGTTTAGGTGGTGTGTTCACTAAGTAGGTTAAAATGAAGGGGGCATCTTTTATTGACGAAATTATGGTGGCAGTGTGACTGAGTGCCCTTTTTTTTTTTTAGATTACATATTCCTACATTAATTATTAATATGGTAATGTAAATATCAGTCTGACTGATTCTTCAATAAGAATCGGATGGCAACTCCTTTACTTCCTTCATTTCAAGGCAGGTTGTTTTCTTATCTTTTCTATGCACTAAATGGAGAGATCTCAATCTTTGAATATGGTGGTGAGGTGACAACCCACAAAAACTCTATTCTCTACTCTTCCTATCTAAGAATCAATCTTTTTGTGCTTCGAACCTCAGGGTGTTTATTTTACTATTTAGCTGGATACAGTGAAAAAATAAATCTGAATTTTATTATAAACCAACCCCACTTAGGTATACATAAAATGCAGAAGTGTACTTAGAACATGTCCTACACAGATAATGTAAGAACAAAAATGGTCCAATGTGGTGGTTTTATTTGTCCTTTCAGCTTTAGCAGTTTCTGGTTCCACCTTCACATCATTCATTTTAAGCTTACAAGCTAAAACTACGGAGAAAAAAATGAGTATTTTATGAGAGATGTACAAGAGAATCCACCCCATTCCCCAAGTAGACAAAGTCCATGATGAGTAGGAACCCCCAATAATTATCCCTTACAAATTCTATTATTATTTTAATCATAGGTGTAAGTGAGAGTTTGCAACAGCTGGAAACCCCAACAAGACGTGCTAACTGAATGCCTCCTTTGTGTTGCTTTGCACTCACCATCTTCAATATAAACAAACTGTTGATTCAGTCTTTAATGTAAACCCGACATTACTGCATTTATCAAGTGAGAAGGAGATGAACATGGAGCTGGTTTGGGTAAATTCCACTGTTGCCAAACACGTGAACTAGTCTAGTCGTGAAGCATTATACTCGCCAAACAAAACAAGAAAAGCTGAGTTGTGTTGTGAGCTTAAGCAATGAATATTTGGCATTAAATGAGTTGGTAAACTCGAAAAAGAAATAAATAATAATATTTGCAGCACAAGATGTGATGCATTCTTCAACTCATACCACCTAAAATCTCTATCTGTGACTATGACAATACAAATAACCAACCACTATTTGCGGAGAATTCGAAGATGATTAACAACAAAAATTAACCTATGATTAACTAACAATGAACCCACTTGAACAAAATATTCACTTTCAGATCTTCAAAGTTAATGAAAAAATAGTTAAAAACCTTCATTAATGCTTGAATTATGCGTCAGATACCACACTAAAGTCGTCATCTTCCAATGGAGCTGGCATGTTAAGATCTATCAAGTTGTTCTCAGCTTTAACTTTAGCAGAGCCAAAATCAGGAGGTGTTGAAGTTGCAGAGCAAATAAGATGCGATCTTTTATGCCCACCAAGAGCTTGGCCTGACCCGAAAATCTTGAAACAATAAGGGCACTCGAAGATTCTGTCGTTACTACTAGTAACAACAACGCTGCCATTATTGTTGCCGTTTCTTGGAACTACTTCGGTTCCATTTAATGAACAAATTTTCATGTGACTACTCAATGCTTGCAAAGAACGAAATTTCTTGTTGCATTCCTTACATTTTAACTTCTTGATCCGTGGCTTGGATTCTTCAACTAGTTCTACTGATCTTTCTCGATCTTGATCACTACTTCTTGGCCAGACATCTCTTGACAACATCATTAAACACAAAGCAACATCTTCATCAGGTGAGGTATCAGAAACAGAACTAACTGGCCGTTCAGGTGACTCAACAAAACTATTCTGCTTTGACTTCAACTTCTTTGACTCAAAATTCACCGGTTTCCGGCTTCTTTTAGACCGTCTTTTGGTCGGCTTTTTTGACTCTGTTTCACTCTCTCTATCTTGAACTACAACCGCACTGGACCCGCCATTAACTGTGAACGAAAACTCAGGATCTGCTACTTTAAAACTCTTCTTTGGATTCTCTCTCAACACATAAGCCTTCTCTTCGGAACCCAACTCACTACTCTTCACAGTTTCCACTTCTTCTTCATCAGAGGGAGAGAATGATGTTGTTGATGATTCTTGAGGAGGGCTGGTAGTTTTAGGAGGAAGAGGTAAAGTGGCCAAGTGAGCTTTCATGTGACCTCCTAAAGCTCTACCATTGGAAAAGTTTCTAGAGCAGAGCTTGCACTTGTGTTTCTCCATTGAAGAAGAAGAAGAAGAGTGAAGTTGTGGGGTGTGTGTGGTTGGTTATGAAGAGAGGTTAAGTTGCTTGCTTTGTAGCATTGGAGATTTGGGAACTTAAAAGGAGTAGGTGACAAGCATTCCTCCACCAAAAGACACGCCCAACCGCAATATTCATCATCTTTCTTTCTTTTCTTCTATATAAACTAAACACTCCTACTATTTCTTCTATTTTTTTTTTCATATAAAAATAGAGAGTTGTAAATTACAAGAAGTCTTGATAAGATTAGTTTGGGGACAATATATATACATTGGTTTCAAGATTCTTTTACATTCAGAGAAATAAAACAAAATAAATACTTGTGCCTTCATCCAGAAACTTCGAAAGACTAACATAAGAAAAAACACCATAAAACTAAAATATTATAAAAAAATGCAATAAAAAACGACTTTACAGAATGAGATACGATAGGAAGGTCAGTCCCGCTATCTCTTTGTTTGGTTTCACTGGATTAGTTTCAAATGAAACAATATTTAGGTTATGAAACATGTCCCACATTGTGCAAGAATCAATGCCTTAACTACATCGTGACCAATCTCTCTTAACTACATCAGACTGTTGGAGTAAAAAAAAAAAAAAAGAGATTTGTGGACTTCTACGAACAATGAAATAAATAGTACCTAATTTATATTTTACATTTCATCCCATGTACGACTCGAAATTGAGATCCTCTATTAATAAAGTTATAAATTTTATTTATAATCAATATTTAAAATAATATATAAACAAGAGTATTTTTTTTACGAGTAACGGTATTTGAAATGGGGCTGCATAGAGAGGGGAGAGGAATTAAAAAAGTGTGATGATGAGGGGAGAAAGAGGGACAAGTAACATGCTAACCTTACCACATTTGAGTAACAATGTTATCTTTTTACCACCTTTTTTTAATTCCAAAAATACCAAATTAACAACTGTTAGTGCCAAAATCCATGATAATTTTGCACTGTAAACTCATCATCATCCTTTTTCTTAAAAAGGTAAAAAATGTTTAACAGATTTGAATTAAGAAAATAAAAAAAAAGAAGGATGGTATGGGGTATTGATTGAGGTTTCAATTTGAAAACATGAAGCGGATTCCCTTTTGTGATGCGCATTTCCGTGAGTAGATTTATGGAACATGCATCTCGACTCGATCATCTCTACTTAATAAAGCTCTAATTCATACTTTTCATATCTCACAAACTCTATTTAGCCATTTTATTTATTTGTTTTGAGGATAGAAGCATAGAACTTATCCATGCTTTCCCAGTAATTCCTTTTCCTTTTTTTTTTTGGTTTCCTTATCTATTTCATAAAATTGTATTTCTTAATGAATGTCTTTTCAGCGTAAATAATAAAACTTTAATTAAGAGATGCAATTGAGATTGGTTAAGGCATTAAATAAAATGTTTAAATAAAACAGTTTGAGCTACTAACTTTGGAATCTGATTTTTATGACTATCCGAATCTTATTGAGAACACGCTCGTATGAAACTCGAGTGATATTTTACTGAAATAATCTTCTTCATATATTATTAATCCATCATAAATCAAGACATTTAATCAAAAACGTCTCTGTGTGCCCACTCGTAAATAGTGAAATGTATTTGAACAACTTATGACATTAAATGTCATGATTTATGTATCACAATAGTATCAAAGTTAGAAGAGTGTTTGTAGAGATACTCTTAAGTGCGGGTGAGTCTCACATAAAAAAAATGAGATTAATTTTATTTAAATATTTTTAATCTCTTGGTTGACTTATTATACACTACATCTTATAGTGTTGTAATGTGTTCTTAACTTATGAGTGCATGTTTATAAATTACATTACCCAAATATTTTGATCTTCAATGTAAACAACATTCCTTAGTCTGCTTTTTGTCGTTTATAGAACTGCTTCCAATATTTTACGAAACTTAAATACTATGCTAGATTTCCTTAGTATTTATATTTATAAATTCGCATGATCTAAATAATCGTGACATATAATAAAATACTATTTCTAAGTAATATTTAGTTATTGTCTATTTTCCTAATAGTTGCTTAGTTTTGACATTCTATCTACGAAGATAAAACTCAAATGACACGTGCATATGAGTATGCTATTTCTGTCAACATTATTAAAAAGACAGTACATAATATAATCTTCTCTGCATTGCTTAAATTTAATCTTTAAAAAAAAAACACAACTAAAACTTGAAAAAAAAATTGATTTTCATAAAAAAAATTGGAAAATTGGTTCAAACTGTGCAGTTTGTAAGATCCATATAATGTCAATAAATTTCTAACACTATTGTATAATCAATGAATTGGCGTTTATGTCCTTTAAAGAAACATGTATTAAACTTGTTTTTCCTTGTACAATTTTATCTTTCACGAAATGGTACTTGATATCAATTTGTTTAGTGTTCCATGATGTTTCAGATTCTTAGATAAGTATTCGATGCAATGCTATATAAAAAAAATTGTAGTAGTTTTTCATATTGGTACTAAATCCAAATGATTTAAGAAAACCAAAGCACTTCTTTTACCACAACACATGAAGTCACATACTTAGTCAAATGCGTGCCACGTGTTGCATTGCGATTGGCTGAGACGGACAATAGGTTGATCAGAGGGCGGGATCCGATCAAGGTTGAATCGGATAGGTCAGGTTCGAATCGGAAGTTGGATTGGGTTAGGTCAAATGACTAGTCATTTGGTTTTAAACCTAAACAACCTATAGTTCAGTTGAACCGTTGTCAGTCGTGTGATTGAGACGACAATGCGTACCGTCATTTTGATCCAAAGATTGAATCAGATACATCGTCAAACAAAGCCACACGACTTCAATTTGGGAAGCGATTGTCATCCATGTGCAGCCTTCCCAGCAATTTTAAGGACCGAAATTATCATTTGTATCTATTTTTGACCTTTTGAGTTCAATACTGTGGTCAGAATTGTCAAATGAGATATTTTTATTCTCGAAGTTCTACTGGCTTAGATTTTGCAGTCTAACTTTTGCATCGAAATACTCCATTAAATTATAAATCTCAGACTATTGTTACTCTCAACAATTTAAAAATTTACTGAAAGAGTAAGTGCTTTAAGATTATATATATATATATATATACACACGTGTTCAGTATTTAAATTATTCAAATTAAATCAATTAGAAATTAAGCTTAAAAAGGTGGGCCTGTTGTGAGTTGAGTGATCAGTGGATAAACTTTTGTCAAATCGAACATTAAACTGCTAATCAACGACCAATATTCTAAAAATTGATTAATTTGTTTTATTTTGCTGATAAAGTTTTTGTCTTAGAAATTTAATGTTTAGTTTTAGAAACATTAAAATTGCATCCAAACACTTAATCATAGTAGTCCTAACATATTAGAAATCATTAGAAATTTTTTATAAGATTAAAAGAGGAATAATCATATGTTTACACGTTACGCAACTCAACAAACATGTAAAATCAAATAATCGAGTCTATATATATAAAGAAATGAGGTGGTAAAACAATGTGATTTGTGGATATGGAGGAATCCCTTAATGCTATGTGTGTTTCAATTAAAACTGTGAATCTGTTCTAATTTGATTGGTCCTTTTGTTTTCAACTTTTGAAGGTTGGTGTTTGGCAACTATTCCAGAAACTAGTCGTCCAAGATTAAATACGCGGCTAACTTGTACAAGTCAAAAAATCAGGCTACCCGTCGCTAACTGTAATGTCTGCTCATGAAACGAATCTAATCAGGTCAATTCATTGTGTTTACTTTTTGCTTTTGGAGTAAATAACACTCTTCTTGTTCGATAAAATTTTATATGTTATTTTTTTTATTCTGTAAAGCCACAAAATATTTTTATTTTATTCAGTCAAATTACAAAAGTCTCATTTTTTTTTCACTCAATAACAAGTCTAGCATGATTAGGGTTAAGTATGGACTAACTCACTCTCAATCGGTTAGTTTATGTGTATTAGACCATGTACTTTATTCTGCCATTTAAAAACATTACGCGATTTAGTACATAGCTCTTTTGAACTGTGTATTGGATAGTGTGCAATTTCAAGTGCTCCAAATATGTAACGCCCTCAATTTTAAGAATTTTTGAAAATTTTTGAATTATTTAATAATTATGCGAATAAAATTTTTGCGAAATATTTTTAAATAAATATTGTTGGGAGAGTGTAGGATAAATAAAGAATTAAAATTGGGTAAGGATAGAAAAAACCGGGAGAGAGAAAGTGAAAAGAATGATCGAGGGTTGAGCCAAGGGTAAAATGGTCAATTGAGAGTATATATATATAGATAAACATATGTCTTTCTTCTCATTCCATCCAAAAAAAACGTTTTGCTATCCAAATTTAGAACCAAAGACTAAAAACCCTAAAGAAACCGAGAACTCATCGAGCTTTGGTGATC
>CANYCX014242321.1:0-12498 GCA_948193385.1 Breynia disticha f. nivosa | reverse complement strand
GTGTCCAAGTCCATTTACCAATTTTTCAATAAAATAAATGAAGACAGATTTTACGAAAGAAACTATATGATTAAATCTCAATAAAATCTCTAGAACAACAGTAAAATCCAATCACAACACATAATCCATCTTGGGAATCCTCTAATCTAGATATCAATGGAAGTTTAGTTCATACTTAAACAAAAGAAACCACAATAGTAGAATAAACCCATTTCAAAGAAGATAAACCTTACAAAATTCTTACAAAAGTTTATATTCTTGAATCTGGATCCAACTCTTGTTGTGTGGATGTTTCTTGGCTTGATTTTGGTGTTCTTTGGCTAAAAATACCTTGTTTCTATCCCTAGTGACGGCTCCCAAGTGTCCAACCTCTACTTTAGGGTTTTAAGGTTTATATTTATAGGAAACCCTAAAGTCTGCTACTTTTTCCCAAGCCAGTGCGCATCGAACGGTTCCATCCCGTTTGGTCCTTCGGACTGCAGTCAGAACAGCCAAACGGTTTGGCGAACGGTTTAGTGCAAACCGTTCAGCATCCCGTTCAGTGGTTCTGTTTCCTTGATAGTTGCAAACGGTTTGGCGAACGGTTTACAAAACCGTTCGCAATCCCGTTTGAGTCTTCTGAGGAACGGTCTAGTGAAAACCGTTTGCAATTCCGTTCAGGCATTCTGGATTGATGAGCAGGCAGAACGGTTTGTAGAACGGTTTGTCAAACTGTTCTCAAAACCGTTTGGTTATTCTATGAAGCTTCACACATAGAACGGTTTGGAAAACGGTTTATGAAACCGTTTGCCATCCCGTTTGGCTTCCTTCAAGTGTATTCTTTTGACGATTTCCGCGTCGATTTCATTTGAATTTCACCTTATATGCCCTAAGTCCTGAATACACAAAAATAACCATAATTGAGCCGAATTAACAGTTAATTAAACCAAAATTATGATAAATGTCATATAATAAAATACGAACTATAAGTATAAAATGAAATTTATCAGTTTCGCTTAGAACAGCCAGGGAACAACCAGCCAGGCTGTTACATAGCCGTTTGGTGTTCCAAGCCGGGTGAAACGGCTATTGGGAATGGCCACTTTGCCATTTCCAATGGCTATTTGGCCTTTCTGGCAGATTAAATTAGAACGCGAGTTTATGTCGGAAGGTGAGATAAAAACGTTGTGTTGGAACCAAAACCCTCCTAAACCATCCCAAACAGTTCCTAGACCTCCAAACCTCAATCCTAAGGCTTCCGCATCTAAGAACCTACTAAGAAACACCTACTTTCCAACATTTAACACCCTCTCAACTAATTCATCTTCATATTAAAGTTGAAGGAAAGATTAAAGTATGTTGATTCTTCTTGCAAGCTAGAAAATGGGTAAAAATACATAAATTGTATGGGGTTTTGTTGGGTTTTCATTATAGAACATGATTCTACAATTCTCTAACCTTGAAACATAGAATTTTGTTAGGATTAAAGAGTTAGGGTTTGTGAGGAAAATTGGTGTTTTGTAGAAATAAGAGTGAGGGTAACAAATTGAGTTTGAATCCGTGTATAACGAGTAGAATGTGGTTGTGTTGTATGTAGGCATTCATATTTGGGACTCGAGTCGGAGGCCGAGCGACGAATTGGTGCTTAGAAATCGAGGTAACTGTCTTGCCAGTTGCTTTAGCATATTGTATGTATGAATCCTCAGTATTATGGTGGGAATGCCTTATGACAGATAAGTGTCCTTGAACGTTTGAAATTGTATATATATATATGTTGTTTGGTTATATGCCTAAAGTGGATTATTATGACTTGTGTGTTGGAGAAAGATAAGAAATGGATGTTTGAATATGGGTAATTAGTTACATGTGAATGGACTTTGACTACTCGAAGATATGAACATGTTCTTGTGTGTTGGTTGTGGATTATTATGTTTTGGATGTTTGTTTGTTGGCTTCATATTCGCATGAGTGACATTGGAAAACAAGAGGGGCATGTAATGTTGTTCTTTATGAAAAATGAGGTTTGTGCGCTTATATGTGATTTATGCTAAAACGTTAAAGAAAGATTGATGTGTTTGATTTACATTGCAGTATGAGATTTTGACATTAGCATGAACATTGTATGTATGTTCATGATGAGGGCCTCGTGGCCAACATAGTATAAGGGGCCTCATGGCCAATATGCACAATGAGAGTGAAGTCTCTCTTATATGAAAACAGGGATCTCGTTGTCAATATACGCAAATAGAGTGAATTCTCTTGGGATTTGTGAAAAGAGTACCGGAGGTTAAGTGAACTCTTCCTCTTGAAAATTTTAAGGCTATGGAACAGTACATTTGTGTGTTTGCATAAGCATCAAAATTGTTTGCATCAGCATATCCATTCATAGCATTCATTCTAGTGTCATCCTGTTTTAAGTGAATGTTATTGTGAATTGTTGAGATATATGTGCGATAGATATATGAAAGAGTGTGGATGCTTTAATTCATGAGTTGATAATGGATGTGGTAACTTCTCTTGCAAATGTGTTGGATTGTTGCTTGTATATGATTATTAACCGGTACACTTTGTGACATTTATGAAGTAGGTTAATTAAGTATTGGAATGCTGCTTAATTGGTGGAATGTGTGTGAATTGAATGTATGATCAAATAGTGAAAAGAGATAAATGTGTTCAGTGATGAATTATGTTGGTGGAATCGTGCAGGTGCGAACTACCAGGGAATGGCCAGCTTGGCAGTTTCCTATGGCCGTTCCTTAAGGGAAATGCTTGTTAGGGGCCAAATGGCCAGGTGAAACGGCCAGGTGAAACGGCCAGGAGGCCGTTCTCCTATTCTCGCTGCTGAAAAATGATTGTTGTGAATGTTTAGTCTAGTATGATTGGTCAATTGAATTCTAGGTTTAGAAAATATATATTTTGTGTGGAGGATAGGCCATAGAGGCCGAAGGTTCCCCTGCAAATTCAGCATAATAACTATAAGGCTCGCTTGCTGAGTATTTTTATACTCACCTTGTATTTTGCTGTGTATATGTGTGCGCAGCGACAGTAGCGTGATGCGGGACATTTTTTTTGGCAGAGCACGTACATGTGATACTGGAAGCTGGTCGGCTCCTAGAGGATTTTTTTGGGGATACTTATACTTTTGCATTTTGTATAGTAATACACATGAAAGTATAGGCTCATTGGCATTTCCATTGTTTTAAACCAAAAACCATGGCTTCTGCATATGTTACACTTCATTTGTTTTGGACAGTTTGAGGAAATGCATGTATGCCACTCTTTTATTATATATATAAATATATATATTTCCACCTCCTTAATTTAAAATGCGTTGCTATTTTAAAAAGAAAAAAATGGGTACAAAATTCGAGATTTAATGAAAAATGAACTTTGTGAAAATGGGTTCATAGTGACTTACGTTATTCATACTTGGGAAAGTGTTAAAGAATAACGTACGTTAATGAAGCAGTAAACCTATGTTATTTGTGTCCAGAAGCCTAATTTTGGCCTGAATAATGTACTAATGCTTATCTACAGTAAGTTAATGTTCTGGGATGAATTCTTTAAAAGATTGTATGTGACATGGCAACAGTGAGCCATTAGGGAACTTAGGCGCGAATGCGGCTTTGTGTTCCACGAGCACACCCATATTGGTCGAAGGTTCCCCAGCGCATCAGCTTAACAATAACAGGGTTTCACTTACTGAGTATTTCTATATACTCACCTTTGTTTTGCTGTTGAATGTGTGCAAAGCGATAGTAGACGGTGGTTGGGACAATATTTTCAGCGTTGCTAGGAGGTGTGATACTCGCAGATAGGTCGACTCCTAGTGGACTTTTGGATATAATACATTTTGCATTTTGTATATCTATACACACCATAGTATAGGTTTCTGGCTCATGCATTTTTTTAAACTGAAACCATTCGCTTCTGCATACTTGACATTTGATTTGTATTTGGCCTATTTTAATGAAATGCATGTACGCCTTTTCTATATATGTTTTATTTCGTGAAGGATTTTTCTTTAACTTAAAAACAAAAAAATGGCGCAAAAAAACCATTGTTTATTCAAAAATAAAATTATGGATTTTGGGGTTCACATGAAATGTTTGCTAATAATGGCATGATTATGCACTTAATTGATTGTTGTCCTAACGGATTGCATGAGATTCATGTGTTCTATAAGCATATCGTGTGACACATAGCCATAAGGAATTCTAGGCGAGAACTTGATGATGGTCTAGGCCGGAGGTAAATTCTGAGCGAGAGCTCAATGCCGGGTTGGGACCAAGGTAAATTCCAAGCGAGAGCTTAATGCCAGGTTGGGCCCGAGGTAAATTCTGAGCGAGACCTCAATGTCGGGCTTGGTAGAGGAAAATGGTGTTGAAAGAGATGAAATACCCCGAGGCATACATTGTATGCGAATTGCATTGGCATTCATAGTGCATTCATTCTTACTTTGATTTAATCTTGCATGAAGAATATGAAAGAATGATGTTATGGATATTGTATATATATGTACATGGGAAAATGGAATGTTATATGAATGTTCTTATGGAATCTTGTCTCATATATTGCTATAAGTGGTAAAATATGATGATGAAATCTCAATGTGGAAACCTTGTGTATGGAGTAATTGGTTGTGTTTATGGTATTAAAAATGTAAGGGAAAAGTAAAGGTTATTGTTTGCATGAAAGATGTGTTGAATGGTTTAAATATTGATGTGTATTGTGCAATCTCGTAGGTCGTCATGGTGAGCGTGCCAACAGGCACGACCTCATGCCAAACACCACGAACTCGTGACAAGTAAAAAGAGGATCGTGCTGGGCTACTGACTCATAGTCAGAATGGTGGCACGATGCCTGTGCTGGTCAGCACGAGCTTGCTCCAGACAATTGATCTTGCTATGAAGAGCACAAGGGTCGTGCTCATTGGCACGCCCGTTCTTCCTGGGAATTTTCTGAATTAATTGATGCTGAATTAAAGAAAAGATTGGATAGATATTAAATAGGGATGATTTCCCTATCGCATAATGTACGTAAAACATAATAAAGAACGAGTGCTAATGCATTAAGTACTTTGGTAAGTGTTTTAAATGCAGTTACTGAGTAATTAAATTACTCACATGTGTGTGGATTGTTTTGTGTGTGCAGAGCATCGATAGTTAGCTGTAGGACTCTACTTTTTAGTGGATACTAGAAGTGCGATACATCTCTTGAGGTCGTGGTTCCTAGTATTTTGGATCTTACACTTTTTGTATTTTGTACATTCTATAAAAACTGTAGTATAGATGGATGGTTTACACAGATTGTTTTTAAACTATTTCCATAGCTTCTGCAAGTTTACGGTTGGTTTTGTATATAACCTAATACTGGCGGAGGTTTTAAATTAATGCATTTGTATTCATCTCTCCTACTTAAGAGGATTGATAAACTATTTTAAAGAAAAAAATGGTTGTCAAATCCTTTACTAATTTTTATAATTATTTTGAAAATGGCATTTAAAATTCGAGTGCAACAATATGTGCTATTGTAAACATTATTGTGCAATATGAATGTGCGTTGGGTACATTATGTCTATGTGTAGTATATAATTTGTGATGAGAACGTGAAATGTGATTTGTGTATGAATTTATGGTTTCATATAGATGTGGTATCGTATGGTTAATAGAATGTTGTGAATGCTAAGGATAGAAGTGAATGCAAGGAATTTTGAGGGTGTGGTTAAAGGTATAGGTTATGTTTTGGAAGAATGCTAGTTGATAGGTGAAATGTCTAAGTGTTGTGTGTGATTTGAATGTGTAAATTTTGGAGTGTGCAGCTGGGTAACATATGTTATGGAGGCTTTTAATGTACGTTAATCAATGCTGATTTTCCTGGAATTGGCCTTAAGAATAACGTACGTTAATCACCTAACATAATGTACGTTAATCTTGCCTAGAAGGCTATTTTGATCCATAAACCTTACCCAAATAAATCTTCAAGTTAAAACACAATCAAGGCCAAGTTAGGGGAAAAACTAGGGTTTGGGAAAAAATCTATCTTGAGGTAAGTTTTCTACTTTAACACAACTTAGACATGAGAATCAAAAATTTAAGAGTGTAGCTTAGGATGAGAGGAGAGCATTTTTACATTAGGGGAAACAAAGTATGTGTGGGATGGTGTAGAGAATGCATATTAAGGTTTTTAAAAGAGCAAAGAGGGGAAAGGTTGACTAAGTTAGGATTTCTAAATGAGAGGGGAAAATTGATGGGTAAAAACTGAATAGGAAGATATAAATTATAGTTATTGAGTTATTAATTGGATGGAATGTGATTTAATAAAGAATGGAGGAATCAGAGCCGTGGAGGAGCCGAAGCGACCGTCGGACGAACCCACCTAGATTGGAGGTAAGTGTATGGACAGTCACTTAGTTATCCATATCTAGTCTATGCATGGTTAAACATGTTGACTTAAATGCGTAATTTAATATGACAAAATGATAAAGAGAATGTGTGCCTTGATTGTGTTATATAATATATATGTGTGTTTTGATACTGATGGAATGATGATATTTAAAAGTTGGATTGTATAGATGTTAACATGATATACGTTATGTTTATGAGCTTGTCGTTTGGAATTGGATTATGAGGTTGAGATGTGTGTGGAAATGTCTTAATATATGTAGTATATGATGATTGGTTTGGTTTACTTGAAATGGATGCATTTTATTATTTTAGAATAAGTATGTGAATGTATGGATGAAAGAATGATTTTGTGTGGTGTTGGTGTGTTTGATGAATGAGATTGAAATATGATGTTGATATGCATGTGAAATGTGTTGATATGTGTAATTGGTGGTAATGGATCTTGATTACATGAGTTGGGTGCAATTTTATGAATAAGTATTAGTATACAAATGTGTTGGTAATTGAGTGCATTATGTGTTTTGAAAATGCTAGATGATGGTTTGCAGAATGGCATGATTGAGCATGTACATGGTTGATAATCATTTATGTGGCATAAATAAATGGTAGAGTTGACAAAATAGCATGATATCTAGAGTTCACACAAATGGTATGTTGAGAAAATAGTAATAAAAGTGTAGGAAAACCCTTGGTTGAACAGCACAGATATAGATAGCTATGTGAGAGTGAGTGATTCTATTCACATATGCTATTGATATAAGAGTGTCACGTGAGAGTGAGTGATTCTAAGCCTGTGGATGCGGTGTTCATCAACTTATGTGACAATGGCCATGTGAGAGTGAGTGATTCTAATCACATGTGCCAGGGTTGGAGGGTGTCATGTGACAGTGAGTAATTCTAACCTTATCGTCACCATTTGAACAGCAAAATGAAAGGGGTAATATGAGAGTGAGTGATTCTAATCACATGTGCCCTGGATAGAGATTGGTAATGCGAGAGTGAGTGATTCTAAGTGTATTTACCTGAAAAAGGAAGGTGTCAAGTGAGAGTGAGTGATTCTAATCACAGTGACACGGGTTGATCAACGAGATGAAAAGGGCAATGTGAGAGTGAATGATTTTAATCACATGAGTCCCAGATAGAGAATGGTAATGTGAAAATGAGTGATTCTAAGTGCATTTACCTGGGAATGGAAGGTGTCATATGAAAGTGAATGATTTTAATCACAGTGACACCGGTTGAACAACCAAGGGGGAAAAAGAGGGAGAATCCTTTGAGAGAGGAAACATGATATTGAGAAAGAATAAAAAAGGCATGTCATGAATATAATGCATATGCATTGAACATAATTGGGTGAATAATGAGAATGATTGTATGTTATGATATGGGAATGTGAATGAGTCATGCTTGTGTGTCGAACATTAAACAAGTTGATTGAGTGCATAATAATGAAATTTGTTGACTTACTTATGTGAGAATGTGGTATGTTGGTATGTGGATGTTGGTGTTGTGTTTTAAATGATTTACGTGTGTGTATGTATATGGAAAGGTAAGGTGCATGTGCTATGTTAAACGATTGTGCATGATAAGGAAATTGGATGATTTACTTGTGTGAGAATGTGGCATATTGGTATGTGGATATTGGTGTTGTGTTTAAATGATTTACGTGTGTATGTATATGGGAAGGTAAGGTGCATGTGCTTTGTTAAAAGGTTAGAGTAGGATTGTTGTGAAATGTGATTGGTAGATGAGTTATGGATTTTATGTAGGTGTGTTTTAATGTGTTGATTGAGGTGTTGTGAATCATGAAGAATGTATAGGTGAGGAGGTTAAGAGGGTGGTTGATGACCTAGGTTACGTTTTGGGAAGATGTTAGTGGATATATGAAAAGTAAAAGTGTTGTCGGTGATTTGAATGCCTAATTTATGAGGTCTGCAGTTGGATAATGTTTTTATATGTGTGCAATTAATGTGCGTTATCTACTATTAGTTTCAGAGTATCATTAACGTACATTAATGTCTTGATTAGCCTATGTTAATATGGCACAAAATGCCATTTGGAATCAGAAACTGAATTCCAGTGCTACTCGAAGTTAGGACATGAATGGGGTCAATTTAGGGACTTAAAATTATTCATTTGTGAAATAAATAACAATATAGAAATCTTGTATTAAACACCCAAGTAAAGTATTGTAGGATTTAAAAAGAACAAGTAAGGTATCCCGTGAGTGAGGAATGTGGACCTAAATAGGAAGATAATAGTGAGAATGAATAAACGAGTGTACTGGACTTTATATGGTTAGGTAAGTGATGAGAGGTACATAGGCTTAACGAGTTATGTACTCACGTTTTCTGTGTTTCTGTTGTGTGTATAAATTAGGGAGGTAGCCGCATAGATTACTTACTTTATACGCCTTTTTGGAGATTCTTGGGGATTATCGCTGCGAGGTCAGGGAGTTCATCCATCTATATTTGATATTTCTATCAAAAAGTCATTTTGTAAACATATCATTATATCATATTGTTTGATACCCGCCATGCAGGGTTTTTCACAATGCACTAAGTTTTGGTTATGTTTTATAAAGCAAGGTTTCCTTATGAGTTTTCTTTCACTTCCATTTTAATTGATGCTGGTGGTATTTCTTCAAACTAGTGTCTGCATGGAGCATTATGTTTTGGGATCTCATTGTGTTCAAACAGAAATGAAAAAAAGAAATAGGTCACAAAAAATGATAAATAAACTAATACTTAGAGTAAAAAGGAAATTTTGAAATTTGAGTACAACACGACATGACCATTTTGCTTTATAACATCGCCAGTGCTAGTCAACAAAAACACTGTGGTATACACCATGGTCATCGTGCTCATAATTTTCTAGGAACACGACCATCGTGTTACACACCACAGTCATGCTCAAACTTGTGCTAAGGGCACTCCCACTGTGTACAGTATGACTCGAAGTGTTAAACATCATAATTTAACTTGTTAAATTCTAACATTGTTTCATATAATTAGCATATATATTCTTAATTGTACATATTTTAAACCATATATATTTGATTTATTTTTGATTTATGTATCTATTTCGTTAATTATAGGCTATTAGGATAAAGATGTGATAAGCAGCCTCTTATTCTGGTGGTGTGTCAAGATTATTCATGAAGAAGGCAAAAAAGAAGGAGTTAACACTTTGTTCGATCATAAAGGTCAGTTCGTTCGTGTGTGAACATAGAGGAGGGTCGTCCTTTAGAAGCCTCTGGTTGGTACATGAACGAGCAACAAACTGTTCTTGGTGTGTTCCTGCAGTTTTATTAAAACACTTTATAAGAGGCAATCACCTTAATCTTAGTTTTTTTTTCAATCGAGGGCTTAATTAATTATATGATGTTCTTGGGTAAAATTAGTTTTATATTGTTTTCTGAATTTTGTTGTGTTACATGTTGAACATATAGAAAGCATGTCTGATTTCTAATAGTATTTTTATGTTTTTGAACATTTAATGAAGATTAATAATTTGATCTATTTTTAATATTTTTTTGTAATTTTGCTATTTTGAACATTGTTGAATATCATTGAGCATTTATATAATCATCAATGTTTGATTAGTTTATTTTTTGTCATTGTATTTTTATTTTGTTGTTTTGAACTTGGATCAACATCATTAAGCATCTATCAAATTATTGATAATCATTAAAATGTTCAATGATGTTTTGTAATTTTCATTTTTTTTTCAAATCTTCATTGTATTTTAGTACTGATTAACATTATTGGATATTTTGTGATCATCAATGTTTGGTCAGTTAGATTTTTCGTCTTGTTTAGAAACAAAATGAAAACAAAGAGTAAAATCAACCTAAAGATAAAGAACAAAGTATGGAGAAAATAAAATTGAGGTAATTATCCCCAATGTTAGTTTTGAAGTTTCTGATTGTAAAAATACTATGTGAGTTTGCTTAATTATAAATATAACCATTTTAAAATTCATATTATAAAAATAACATTTTTAATTTTTGATATTGAAGTTTTAGCCAATATCATCATGTGAACCTCATAATGTTTTGAGATGTGATTAAGTATGTTTTTTATGAACTTGATCATGTGAACATTTGTGAACCTTCTTAGAACATGTGCTCAAATTGAATATTTTTTTGAGAACTTGATCATGTGAACTCTGTGAATTTTAGAACATTTTGTGATGTGATTGAGTATATTCTTTGTGACCTTGATCTCTGTGAACCTACTTGAACCTTAGAATATGTACACTAATTGAGTTTTTGTTTTGTGAACTTGATCATGTGAACTTCTGTGAACCTTAAAACATATGTTAACTTGATTACATGTTTTGTGACTTGAGCATGTGAACCTCAGAGTGAGTGTTTAAATTGAAATTTTTTTCAACTTGAGTATGTAGATCTTTGTGGACCTTAGAGTGAGTGTGAAGTGATTGATTTTTTGTAAACTTGTGCATGTGAACTTCTATGAACCTTAGAACGAGTGGTCAAATTGAGTATTTTGTTTATGTGAACTTGTGCATGTGAACCTCTGTAAACCTTAAAACGTATTATAAAAAAACATGTATATGAGTTATGTGAACTTGATAATGTGAACCTTTGTGAACTTTAGAGAACAAGAACTTTAAGATTTCAACTCCGTCGTGAAAATTCAAAAAAATGGTGGGATTATGAAGTTTTGATAGAAAATTGACTTAAAACTACAATCAATAAGAATGATTTCACTTGATTTCATATTTGAGTTGAAGTACAATATCTAATTTCTTCAAACATGATTCTTCATCAATTTTTTTTATTTTAAAAAAAAACAGTAATGTTTGGATTGTTTTTTTATTTCTGCAATTGATAATTGTGTTGATTGGGTGTTTTTTTTATTTCGATAGTGAGTTTCTGAAGGTGAAAAATTGTTTGATTTGGAATTTTAAATTGAGAGAGATTTTAGGAATGAGAAATCACGCATGATTGTATCTTCAAATTTAGTTAGTTATGTTTTGTCTATTTTTTAAATATAGAATGTTTGGATTACCATAATTTTAATTAATAAAATTATTAGTTATTTTCTCAATATGCAAACATTAAGTAGTAGGTTTGTTAAATTATCCCAATAAAATTCACAACTATTGAATGAATTAAAAATTAGAGTAACTAATTGTGAGAGAGAAAATTAATTATAATTACTTAACATGCATGTGAAAGCACTAAATTCAAAGAGAGAATGCCAAGATTTAGTTGAAATTAGTACGATATTTAGTGGGAATTAGTGCGAGTGCGAGTTGGTAGTTTTACACATCTAAATTGAAAATTGGACATAACCGAACAAAAAACATGACATTTGAGCATTTTAAAACATACATACATGAGATAGGTGTTTTTAAAAAAATTCAACTATGGCACATGGATATTCTACATAATTAATAATGGATTATGAATATTCTACATATTTAACTGAAAAAAAGACACGTTTTCGACAAAAAAAGGTACATTAGGAAGTAGATAACACACAGTGATTAAGAAGCCCAGAAACAGAAACTAATGGTACAATAAGCTAAGACAAAAATTATTGTCAATATTGATAAAAAGTCGTAGCTGTTGATAGATCAAGATAACAGATAGAAACGCCAGTACTGCTTCCGTTCTTCTCTAAAATTCTTTCAACAATTCTCAATTTCACTTTAATCACTTAGAAAAAGCTTTTTAAATAAGGAAGTGAGCTATTGACAAGTTAAATGCATACTAACGAAAGAAAATTAGAAAAGATTGGTGGGGCCATGCTGCCACTGACCAAAGCTCCTTTCCTATATTATTTTGTGGTGGGGCCCACATAATAGTTTTTGGTATGATAGAAATTGAACTATTATTATTTTTTAATTTTCCATTGTGCTCATACATATTTCCCTTCTTGCATTACATTAACACTAGGAATACACGATTAATTCATCAATGATGAAGTTGTCCCATAGAATGACTTGACGTGTGACTCCCGAATTTAAATATTATCTGCGTATAACTTCCCTCATACAGACAATACTTAAACCCGGAAATCAAAGTTTTAATAGAAATAAAAATAAAATAACATTCAACTCATTTTGCAAACCTTCATAC
>CANYCX014241817.1:0-10455 GCA_948193385.1 Breynia disticha f. nivosa | reverse complement strand
CACTTCATGCAGATAATACCAGTGTTATTTAGATTGCCGCAAATCCCTTTTTTCATGAGCGCACAAAACATATTGAAGTGGATTGTCATTACATTCAGGAAGCCTTAAACAATCATAGCATTTCACTCCCTCATATCTCCATTGCTTGTCAGACGGCTGATATTTACCAAGGCGATGACACAACAGCGTCACCGGTTTCTAGTTGACAAATTGATGCTTCTTGATCAAAGACGCATCAATTTGAGGGGGGATAACGACAACTGTTGATTATGACAGCTGTTGATTCAAGGGTTGCAGATATTATTCTCATTTGACAGCACATATTTTTCTCATTGTTGACAGCACATATTATTCTCAATGTTGGTAGCTGATTGATACTTTCCTTTTTTTAATCATTTGACAACACATATTATTCTCATTGTTGGTAGCTGATTGATACTTTCCTTGTTTAATTGTTGTATAATGTGTCAAGTCTCTAGTTAGTTAGACATATTACTATAAGTCAGCAAAATCAATTTGTTGTAATTCTGCTTCTATTTTATTGTAGTTTCTGTAACTTCTATATAATTGAAAGAAGTCCAATCAAGTGGGCAACTTGAATCTCTAAAATCTTTGTTAAGAGATATGCATTCCTTGAATAAATCAACTCAATGCAAAATTCCCCTTTCCAATTAGGAGACAACTTTCTGAGCGAATAATCCTTTTCCCAAAGAAAAATTATTTTTTCACACTAAGTTGCCAACTTAAAAATTTCTGAATTTCACCTATTAATTATAATTATATCCACTTTCTCTTTTTTTTTGTGCTTTGATCAAATCTAATGCTCTTAAACGTATATCGTATAATGCCTCTAATTCGGTCATGACTTCATAATTTATTGCAATTCTATTTTTGGTACGTGAATAATTGATCCATGTCTTTGGCATTGTTTACATCCTTTTGTCATAGCAATATGATCTTTTCGCATCGAAGGCCAAAAGAAACCAAGTTGTCCAATTAACCAAGACCTATTTTCTCATGCTTGATGTAAACTGCACATACCATGATGAGATTATTCCATTATTTGCATAGCCTCATCTATATTTAAGCAACATAGTAGTAATCCACTCTTTTAAAATTCATTGTTCATCAGTAAAACATCCTAATCTAACTATCATATTAATTATGTATATTTTAAAAACTTTTCTTGACATTCATATATATATTATTTCCATTCCTTTTTCTTTAACTTTTAGTTACATAAAGTAACTTCATACCAATAGGTTGGATATTCCAAACTTTATTATTTTGTTATATTCCCAGAATTCTGATCGTATTAGTTAACAATCCATGGATTAAGCTTTGTGTTACGCTAATACGCCCTCTATTCTTTAATCAGACAGTCCATACTTTACGTAAAACAGCTATATAACGGCTATAATATGGATATCCCATAACCTATTGCAATCCTCCTGCAAATCAATTTCACAAATATATAGCTCACACGCACATTTTGTATCAACCAACATGCAACTCAACAACAGATATCAATCTCAAATATCAGCAGGTCTCAATCTTATATATCAACATACAACTATAATATCAAACTGCAGATAAGATCAAGTCATCTACTATAAGTCTCAACATATAATAGACAAACTATATAACAACGTCATAACATATAAAACATGTATGCAAAATATCCTAATGGCAACAGCGGGAGAGAGAAGTAGATCGGGTAGCAGCTGTCCAACCTGTAGCAAAAGAAACCTCTAACACTGCTAGTAAAAATGTCTACCTCTGCTAATACCTGTACCTGAAACAAACATCGCAGTTGCGTGAGTTGCGGGCTCAGTGTTTAATCTTTAATTCATTTTATAATATCTCGTGAACAGTCATAATTATACGAACTAAACTTTTTAAACAATCTCATTTCGTAAAATACGAATGTAACATATCACATAATCTCAATTCATATATATATACGTATTCTTCATCCTTTTCAGTTTCCTTTGCATTTTCTTTTTCATTTATATATTTAACTCGTATTGAATTTCGATTTGAACACGTCTAAATTGAACGTTCTCGTTCATAATAAATCCTAACTTCCGTCTCCCTATTAGTTTTGAAAACATTGTTTTCCACCTCCTTTTCATATGGACCTAACTTCCGTCTCCCTACTCCCGTCTCCGAATGATCTATCATTTATCACCTTTCCATCACCTTTCCATATCACATATCATATGACATATGACATATCATATAAAAACATCAGCGCGTTCACGTACCTTTTACGTATGCCTTTTTCGTTTTGCGTACCTGTTTTTCCTTTGAATCGTAAATACGATTCCATATATCATTTCTTATAACTCGTATCAGATAACTCATATCAGAATTCATACCAGTACGCACATATATCATTATTCCGTTTCCTTTTCCATTTTTGTTTCATGTTCATATTCAATTCTATAAATGACGATTATATTCGCATATCATTCGTAGGCATTCATATATAATCAATTCATATAAGCAATATCATTTGTAATTCATTCAACGATAAATATAAACCATTCATTTTAATATAGCCAAATAGTGAGATATACTCACCTGTCAGCTGAAGTACTCGAACTGCTGCGAACTCGCGTCCCGTCCGACTCGGCTACGTTGCCGTCCTATAATGTATATCAATCATTTAATAACAACCAATCAACAATTTACCTAGACTTTCCAATATAATTGTCAATTTAATGCATGTCCTATAAATTTCCTTTATTTTACTTCTCAATTTCGAAAACCCTAGCTGGAACCCTAACCCTTTTTCTTATCATTACTCAAACTCATTAATAACTCACTATAACATATTTCTAACTCAATTTCTAATTATTAATTAATTCTGTTATGAATAAATTCAAAACAATTATAATAAAACTTGGAAAAATTGACGAATAATCTAACTAAATTTTCGGCTCGAAACTACGACTGATTTGATATCTCAAATCATTTTCTTAGCTCAATTTCTAATTTAGACTCAATTATACGAAAACTTCAATATTAAAACTCGAAAAAATTTACGGTAAACTTCGAAATTTACCTGTTTTGCTTATACCGATAAGTTCCCGACTCGAGATTACGATCGATTTTATATCTCGAACTCATTTCCTAGCCCGATATCGCACTTTCTCTCTCTAGAATCTCTCTTCTGTTCTTCTCACGACTGTCTCTCTCTCATTTTTGTAAATTTTGAAGTTCTTGAGCAAAAGTGAAGCATCCACCGCTTATATAGAATTTTTGATTATTTTATTATTTTCTTTTTTTTAATTAATTAATTTTTTTTATTTTTAAATTTTTCTCCTTAATAAATACTTCGTATCAACCGACCTTCAATCCTCAATTAATCTCTTCTTTCCAATATAATCCATAATTTATTACATTAATCAGTTTAATTATCTTATTAATCTTACGATTTTAAAACGAGCATGTTACACACATTAAATCCCGACTTCGAAATTCTCGAAGTTTATAATTTTTTCCAAATTCCTAAATTCCTAATTAATTCAACCTCGACCTTTTCCACATAAATAATTTCTTTAAAAAATCGTAAAAAATTTCTCCTCATTTTCCTACGTATTTTATTTTATATTTTTAATCAATATAAATTTTGGGGCGTTACAACTCTACCCCCTTAAGAAAATTTTATCCTCAAAATTTAAATCGGACCTAATTCCAGAAACAAATGAAATTGACGCTTGCACGCCTCCTCTTTAACTTCCCAAGTAGCTTCCTTGGGAAAATAAAACTCCATCTAAACTTGGCCATAGGAATCTCCTTATTCCTTAACCGGCGAACCACACGATCTAAGACTTAAATAGGTTCCTCTTTACAAGTCGTAACCTCTGAAATTTCCACTTCAAGCTCATATCCTTTAAACGCCTACTATAGGCACCCAAACCCCAACATCATTTCTCCCTTTTCTTACCTCGTATACACATATACCATTTCAACCTTCTTACTTAACAACTCTAAGGTTGTCTCTATTCCTTGACACTCACACATGCATTCGAGCACTCATGATTTCATACCCACATTGGCACCTCATACTATGCTCATAAGGTTTCCACTCAAGGGTATTTCTTATACTTTGTGCTTAACATTTTGCCTTTCATATCGCAAATTCTAGCACTAATGTATATCTGTAAAACTCTATCTCTCTCAATCTGACATTCAATTACGACCTCCTCAGATCATGTGTTATTCATTCCCCAACATTCACATACCATCACTCTAACATGCTTAATTTTAGTCCCTCTAGCTCATTCTCCTTTGTCTTTCACAATTATATCTATGCTCGCTATCTTTCATTTATCGGGTAGTGCCAGCCCAAGTAGGTAAGTAAGACAATGATTTGCGTACGCATGAGAAAGAAATGCAAGGAATGTAGAATGTTTTTGAGAAATGTAAATAATGTCTTATCTTTGGGTCAAAGAGATACGCAGGAAGTCAAAGAATCTATTCCCCATACAATTTAAAACCTTGGCACTACCTTCAAGAGCGAGAACGAGCGATAGCAACCTCGATAATCACAGTCTACAACTAAGGCATTAATATATATCTTAACATTGTTTCCCAATTTCATCAACAATTAACACCTCTAATCTCTTTCCTTTACATTTCTAAACACAAGAACTCATCAAAATTTGCCTCACGTACAAGTTTTCATCTTAACTCACATTATCATTGTCAAATGTACACCTATAGCAACAATACATACTATCCTTTTCGATATTCTTATGCCATTTAACCTATCAATTAGCTAGGCAGCTGCCCCCATGTTTTTCTTTCATTTCGCCTTATCGCACAAATTTAAAAGTAAGTGATCAATGGCACCACTTGTTTACATATTCAATTATTCCTCAACAAACGCATTCATATAGCTTGCCTATTCTTATTCCCAAATCAACATTACATCTTAACTATATGATAATTATTCTTTTATACATATTTGAACAATTTATATAAGGCTTCATTCAGTCCATTTACTGGTTCTCATGTTCTTAACAAATCACACTCATGCAAGTCATTTGCCCACAATTTTATAACTCAATTTAGACATTAAATCTCGTTTTGCGCAACACTTATAAATTGTGAAAATCACACATAGTTCTTAGTATAAACATGAACCATAATTCATCGTATTTTGTTTCATCATTTCCATTACATGCATGTTATGCTCAATGAGAATGCACAATGTCATGTTTGCACGTTCTTTGCGTTGCCCTCAAGGGTTAATTCTTTCATATGGTATGGCCATTATCTTTCTTTCATTTTCTCATTCTCATTTAGGTGCCCAGTGAAATCCCAATCAAGGTCTTACCCTTTTCATTTATGCATGCCCGTTGGAAGTACCCAATCAATGTTGTCAACACCCAACCAAGGTAGGTCTTACTCCCCCATTTTAACATTTACATTTTTTTCATTTCATTTCCTCATATATTTTTTATTTCGTGCATAAATGCAAAAGCTCATGCTTCATGATATGTTATACCTCATGAAAGCCAAATCACAATGCGTTATGCATTTCTCATTACATCCTTAGAATTTTGAAGACTTACTTCCTCAATTCAATTCAAGTAACCCTTCATTCATTAAACATCAATTCGTACATTCCACAATAGGGACTTATGTTTTAATCATTCACAGTTCCATGTAAGTTAACATCAACATATATGCATTTCCAGTCATATGACCACTTCATATGCAACACTTAGCAACCATAATATACACATGGCTCATTTACATTTGTAATTACATGTCATAAACATCATTTCACCAACAGACACCCAACTGAGTCCATATATCCAACACTACCGTTACAATATCAACAATTCAACACGAGAAACATAAACATGTATCCATACCAATCTTGAATTTATGTATCTGACATCCATAAGCATTTCCACAAGCTAAGTTCACATATATGAACATAACCAAATTATACCATCGCATAACACATGCTTACTAGGATGAAATGAATATGAGTGCAAAGGAAAACCTCCACAACTCACAGAAATACCACAATACTACTAACAAATCACACAAGGCTCACATGGCCAGACCAATATCAATTCACACACATTCGCAATTCATGAAGGCATATCCCACACATCATACTCATAACCAAGTAAATTCAAATCACAGCGAACAAATTTCATCGACTTAGCACTCCAAACTTGAATCATATCTAAGTGTTTTCTAAGCTACACTATAATACCACCTTACCTTCATTACAATCATTTTAAGCACACTACGCATAACACGTGTTAAAAAATTCATCTAATCACATAAATGAATTTATCCTTAACTCTGGATTATCATTATTACTCAATTAACATTAGTATTTCATTGTCAAGCCCATCGTAAAATGTATTTCTTACAATAATAATACCGAATTGTATTTTCATACTTTATTTAATTCACTGTAATTTATTAGCCAATGAGGTGCATTCCCTTGCTCCGACTCCCAAGAACCGACGACCTTATGTGCACTATCTCCATGTCCTTCCTCCACTTCCAAAACATAAGAAATGGACTGGACTTTCATTATACGAATCATGAAACAATCAATGCATATGGTTTCAAACCTTGGCATGCATGCACAACAGATGAAAACATGTCCTTTTAATTAGTATAAAATGCAGGAATTATAACCCATAAGCTTAGGAACCGAGTTTTTTTAACAAACATAGGCTCTGATACAACTAAATGTGACCCGCAAATTTGACTACCATTCAATTTCACATACACTTATTGTAATGCCCCAAAAATTAGTCCATTTTAAATTGAAAATAATGATTTTGATTAGAAAGGAAATATGTGTGTGTGTTATTTGATTCCTTGCATGTGTAGAGGAAGTTGTATGAATGTGGTTGAAACTAAAGTAACGAATGTTTCTATTTTCGAATGAAATTATAGAGGATGAGATGAGGTTTGTTTAGGTGTGAAATAAGGTTTAATTTAATGTGGATTATGTTTAATTCATATGTAATGATGTTGGAAAATGATATAGATGCATGACATAAGTATAGTGGAAGTTAAGTTATGAGATCGGAGAAAAGTGAAAAGAATAGAGGAGATGCAAGTTGAAGTGTATTATGGTTGGATTTGATCTTGATATATGTGGTAATTCAATTTTAATTGATGTTAATTAAGTTGGTATAATTTTTATTATAAGTGGTAAGCATGTATGTATAAGTATATGCATGTTAGGAATCAAAAGAGGTCGGAAAATGCTAAGTGTTCCTGCTGGAATGAAAATAACGTATGCCAATGGACATGTTAACCTACGTTATTAAGGATTAACGTATGTTACTCCATGAGTAAACATACGTTATTCATACTAGAATTCAAAAAATCTGCAGTTTGTTAACATGCGTTAATTTTAAAATAAACATGCGTTATCGGGGGTCCGAACATGTCTATAAGTAGGCCGAACACAGCTAATTTCGGGACAAAACGTCCCCAAACACTCTCTCAACATCCAAACCACATTCCAAGGCCTCCCTAAACACTAAAACAACCTACCATATCAAGGATTACAACAAGGAAACAATGGATCGATCCTTCCACCCATATTTCCTCTTGCTTAGGGTTTTGAACAAAGGTAAGAATCCTTGATTCAAAACTAAAATGGTGTAGAAAATGGCTGCATTTGGTAGGGTTTTGTTGGGTTTTGGTTGTATTTCATGATTCTCCAAGTGTTTAACCCTAAAACATAACATATGGTGAGATTTAAGAGATTAGGGTTTTGGGTGATTTTGGGAATTTGAGGAAAAAGGAAAGAAATGTTGAAAAATGGTACATTGTTGGTTAAACTATAGTAAATGTGATCGAATGTGTGCAGGAAACAACAAACGGAACCCGAATCAAAGTTTTGAGCCCGAATCGAGTCGCGGGAACGCGAGGTAAGTGCTTTTATGCCGCTTACTTGTTATGTTTGAATTATTAATGGTTAATTATTGTATGAATGATGTCCTTAATGAAAAATGAAAATGAATTGGGGCTCGATAAGTATGTAAGTGAATGTTATGTGTGCAAAATGCTTACTAATGAAAGTGATTTTGCTTGTATGGTTGTTTGGTGATGATTGTTATTGGTTGTATGTTTGTATTGTTGCGAAATGGGTTTTTAGGAACCAAATATGTGTACATTGATGGGTTTTTTAAAATGTGTTAATGGAATGTATAATGTAACATGTGGAATATGATTATATGAACTAAGGTGCTTTGCATTATGATTCATGTTTGGTTCTCATTTGGATTTGTGTGGCTAAGGCCTTGGGAATGATTCTTGTCATTCATTTCATGTCATGTGGCATAGTATGAGCATTTTGCATGAGTTATAAATTGAGGGGTAAGTTGCCCATATGTGCACGGAAGATGAGTGGAGTCTCTCTTATTATAAAATAAGGGATGGGTGTCCAATATGTGCAAAGAGATTTTGTAGAGTCTCTCTCTTAAATTTAGGGGTAAGTTCCCCAAAGCAGTGGGGATCGAGTGGAGTCTCTCCCTTACGAAGTTAAGGCTCTAGAACAATCCATTGTGCGGTTTCATTAGCATTCTCATAATGCATCCATTTGTTTACTTATGTTTGATGTTGTGCGAGATGATGGTTATGTTGAGGTTATGATTGTGGTTTAATCTTATAAGTTTATGTTGATTTCTTGTTGGATGATTAAGTGTGAGGATGATGATAAATGATATATGTAAGATGTTAATCACTTTGTTAAAGATGCGATACTGGTTTGTTTAGCATGGTATGTTGTTAGAATTATTGTCTGAGTTGTGGAATGGTATTCTTGATATATTATTGAAAGATATGGACTAGTATATGAGCAATGAATGGTTTGTATTTTGAATTAGAAATGAATGCTATGGTATGAATTATATGAATGGATATGATCTTGCATGGTTATATGTAAATTGTACAAGTTGTAGGTTCTATTGGATTGGTGTTATGACTAAAATGAGAATTTGTTGTTGTATGATGTGTAATAGAGGTATGTTGTGGTTTGGCCTTGAGAGATTGCTTGCAAGTGATTAAAAAGGATACTAGAGAAGAAATGATGAAAACATGTTGATTTTGTGTTTGATTGGTTTGCGATTATTGTGAATATGATAATAACATAAGCGGCTAGATGTATGTGTGCGAATGGTGTGTGTAAGTCAATGTAAGTAGTATGGTAAGTTACGACCATAAGTATGAACTAAGGTACTGATCAACTATGTTTGAGTTGATGATTAATTTGGTTTTTTTGGATCTTAATTAAGAGCGTTAATCATATCTTTAATGGATAATCATGGTGATTTGAGTATAAGTGAGTTGTGTGAGTGTTTTAGAGGTTGATTGATATGTTAAGTATGGTGGAAAATGTGTAAGTATGAGATGTAATTCGGAAATGGACAGAATGGTACTGAGTTGAAAATAACGTATGTTTAGTGGACATAAACATACGTTAATTGAAGTTAAACATACGTGAATTTAGGGTTAACATACATTATTCATATTCTGGAAATGTGGTTTTGCTTGTTGATGAATAACGTACGTTATACCTTGGTAAACATACGTTATTTTAGTCCAGAAAGCCTATTTTGGCCTGAATAATGTTCTAATGACTATCTAAAGTACCGTAATTATTTAAAATAGGTTTCTTAGTGAATAAACACTTAAAAGGGAATGTAGAAACATATGTATGATTGTTGTGACATGGCTTTAGGGCGCCATTAGGGAAGATAGGCTAGGACGGCCGAGGACTCCCGTGCACCCCAGCATAGTAGTGACACTGAGGGAAAACCTTACCGAGTATTAAAAATACTCACCTGTGTTTTTCTGGATTTTGTGCAGAGTGACAGGTACCAGGGATGGGATGATGTGATCGGCGAGGCTAGCGGTGCGATACTAAAGATCAGGCTCCCAGTTGTTTAAATGTTGTGAATGCTTGTGCATGTTGTGTATCTATACATACATCAGTATAGATGAGATTTATAAACTTGTCATACTAAATGATTTCCAAGTCTTCCACTTTTCTAAACTATATTTGATACATGTTTTGTATTTCATATTAGAGGCAACTTGTGTTTCCATTCTATCTCTCTTACAACTTATGTTTTAAAAAGAAAAAAAATTATAGGTGCAAAAATCGATTTTATTGGAAAATGAACTTTGAAAAAATTGGCGTCACACTTATTTCTCGAATGGTACCCAAACTTGGAAATCAATTATTTTTGAAATAACAATGTACAAATAAAAGAGTATAAGAGAATTCATTTATGCATATTCGAGTTACAAATATACAATCCTTCATTTACCTGAATAATAATTAGTAAAAGTTTTAAATATACAGGAATATCGCAGAAATGCGTATGCCTATAGGATCAATCGGGTTTTACAATAAAAGAAACCAATTAAAATCGAAATTCGAAT
>CANYCX014240108.1:0-12208 GCA_948193385.1 Breynia disticha f. nivosa | reverse complement strand
TATAATTAACATCCTTGGATATTTTATCAAACAATATACCACAGGTCAATACATCATAAGATAAAATAATGCCTCATAATTTTATTACTCAATAATAAAAGTTACAAACAATGCATTGGGCTAGGGCTTACACTAACAAACTCACACTCAAAACTTCAACAATTATACTTATGTTAACATTCAAAAGCACATAATAAGCATATCACAATCAAGCATACAAGAATAGGGACAGTTGCGCTCATGTTACTTACCTCGCACGAAATGCCTAACGGCTCAGTTGGTAACCGTTCTTGCTGTGACGCAAATTCCCTAATATTAACATTATGATTTTACATCAATCTCACATTAACATAATTACAAATCAATAAATGCTATGATGTTTATAATTGCCCATTGGTTTTAATAACTCTTCCCTCTTTATGTAACTCTTCTTATAATCCTTCTTTTTAACCCTCTAACCAAACTACCACATTAATTTTCATTACACCTCCTACCATTTATGATTTAATCAAGTTTATTTAGGTGTATATATATAGAATTCATCTTCCAAACATTCCCACTTCACCTAAGTCATAATCCTCTCTCTCAAACTTAACAATTCACCTAATTATGCTTCAATATCACACATAGAACATTACCCAGTCAATTTAATACTTAAAACACTCTTAATATACACCAATTAAAATTACCCAATGAAATTGGAGTCGCGTTTTCACAAAATCTCCGCTCAAACTCAAAATCCCGTCACTGCACAGGCAACCTCCTTTTTGGGCGATTTCAAGATTCTAATCAAAGATTTAACATGGAAACGGGTTACCACTATGTAGTACACATCTTAAGATTTCCAGCGAGCCATCATTTGCTCGATTTGGAGCTACATTGGAAGAGTTATGGGGGTTTGAAGTTTAGGTTATGGAGAAAAACAGAAATGAAGAGGAATGATGGAACACTTACCTAGATTCATCCCGAAATTCAATTCTGATAACTCCTTAGTTGCAGATTTTATGGAGGTTTGATGGTGGAAAAGGTTTTTGGTGAAGAAGAAGAAAGAAGGAGGAAAGTGTCTTGCTGTGGTGGAGAAATAAGGTGGGTCGAGGAGTAATAAGGTGGGTGTTTATGGTTATTTAATGGGCTTGGGTTCCCTTTGCTTCGTAATCTCTTTTTAACTCGGTCCACAAATTAATTCCGACTTCAAAATTCTCAAAGTTTATAATCTTTCCCAAATTTTAAATTCTCAATTTATAATAAATTTCTACTCTTCTCTCGTAAATAATTTAATAAAATAAATCGTGAAACATTTCCCCTCATTTTCCACATATTTTATTTTAAATTTTTAAATAAATTGGGAATTTTGGGGTGTTACATTCCCCATTATCATAACCTCTACACTCTCCTCCTAAAAATTTACTTAAATCAAATAGTAAAAAATTTTCCCTTAATTTTCTAGATATTTATTTAATATTTTAATTAAATACTAATTTTGGGTCATTACAACTCTACCCCCTTAAGAAAAATTGTCCTCGAAATTTAAAATCATACTTGAATCCAGAAATAGGTGAGGATATCGCTTGCACCTCTCCTCCTCAACTTCCCAAGTGGCTTCTTTCAGAGAATGGAAACTCCACTTGACTTTCACCATCAGAATTTCCTTGCTTCTCAAACGGTGAACCATCCGATCTAAAATTTCAACTGGTTCCTCCTTGTGTCATGTCCTCCGAGATCTCCACTTCCAGTTCCTTAAGAACGTGGCTCGGATCGGATCTATATCGTGTCAGCATACTGACGCGAAAAACATCATGTAACCTAAAGAGTTCATTCGGTAATCAGAGTTGATAGGCTAAGGGTCCTACCCTTTTAACAATCTCATATGGCCTAATAAACCGAGGGCTCAGCTTCCTACTCCTACCGAATCTCAAAACTCCCCGCCAAGGCTATACCTTATAGGTGATTTCCCACCTATGCTTATCAACATAGCTTTTCTAGAGATCCTGGGCTACTATAACCTATATTGCATCGTGATTTTGGACATTCCTAGGCAAACCAACCATAAAATACATCGTTATGTACTCCCATTTCCACTATAGAATAACTAAGGAATGAAGCTTTCTAGCTGGAGCTTGGTGTTCAACCTTGATCTGTTGACAACTCAGACACCTTGCCACAAATTCCGCATTCTCTCTCTTTAAACTCGGCCATAAACAAAGTTGTTTCATGTCCTTGTACAACTAGGTACTCCCCGGGTGCACTGAATACCCGAAGAATCTGCTTCTTCAAGGATTTCATCCTTCAACTCCAGAATGTTCGACACACACAGCCTTTTCCCGTAATAAAAGGTTCCCTGTTAATCAAGCATATAGGGGGTCTCTCTTCCCCGTTCTTTCCTCTTCCTTGCAACTACTAACTTATCATCCTCCATTTGGCGCTCCTTAATCTTGTCTTAGATTAACAGTCTGACTGATATATTCGCCAATACCCTTCTTCTATCACCTGGAGTTCTAGCTATAACTCCCTCATTGTAAATAGAGATTCAAAATTATAAGAAATTGTGTCATTCTCCACTTGAGACTTCCTACTTAATGCGTCAGCTACAACATTGGCCATGTCAGGGTGGTACTCGATCGAATAGTCATAATCCTTCAACAGTTCGATCCACCTATGTTGTCTAAGGTTCAGCTCCCTCTGGATAGTTATATATTTTAAACTTTTGTGATCTGTAAAGATTTTGAAAGTCTCTCCATATAGGTAATGCCTCCAAGTCTTTAGAGCGTGAATTATTGCCGCAAGATCTAAGTCATGCGTCGGGTAATTCAGCTCATGTGGTCTTAACTGCCTCGACGTATACGCGATCACTTTTCCATTCTGCATTAGCACACCACCTAGTCCTATCCTAGAAGCATTAGTGTAAACAACATACTCTCCATCTTCTGACGATAGAGTCAATACCGGAGCCTCAGTAAGCCTTTTTTTGATTTCCTCAAAAGTCCCCTGACACCGTTCACTCTAATCAAATTTCGCACTCTTTTTCAGCAAACTTGTCTGAGGTCTAGCAAGGATAGAGAAGTCCTGAATAAACCTACGATAATAGCCCGCGAGTCCTAGAAAACTGCAAATTTCTGTCGCATTCTTTGGGTCTTTCCACTCTTCCACGGCCTTAATATTTGACGGATCCGGTTGGACACCGTGTCGAGAGATTACATGACCCAGAAATGCAACCTCTTCGAGCCAAAACTCGCACTTCGAGAATTTAGCATACATATGCTGATCTCTCAGTTTTTACAAAGCTACCCACAGGTGTTCTTCGTGCTCACCTTGACTCTTAGAATAAATGAGAATATCGTCGATGAACACCACTACGAATGTGTCCAGGTAGGGTTGGAAAATTTTGTTCATTAATGACATAAATGCCGCTGGAGCGTTAGTCAACCCGAATGGCATCACTGTGAATTCAAAGTATCCATATCTAGTCCTGAACACCGTTTTTTTTATCGAATTATCCTCCACTCTCAATTGCCAATATCCCGACCTTGAGTTGATCTTCAAAAACACAACATCATCCTTCAACTGATCCAACAGATCATGTATTCTGGGTAACGGGTACTTGTTCTTGATCGTCACCTGATTCAACTGACGGTAGTCAATGCATAACCTCATACTTCTGTCCTTCTTTTTCACGAACAACACCGGCACTCACCACAGAGACATACTTGGACGAATGAATCATTTATCCAGTAATTCATCCAATTGCTTCTTTAACTCTTTTAGTTCTATTGGAGCCATTTGATAGAGTGTTATCGATATTGGTGCCATCCCTGGCACGATCTCTATTTCAAAGTCCACCTCTCTACTCAGAGGTAATCCTGGCAAATGCTACGGAAAAATGTCTGGGTAATCACACACTACTGGGACGTCGGCAACTCCTACGCTCAGCTTTGTCACGTCCACCACACTGGCAAGATAGGCTTCACAACCTTCTATCATTAGTCTCACTACTTGTACAGCAGAGATCAGGTAAGGGGTACAACCCTTCGATCACCCACAAACAAAATGTCCTTCTGCCCTTCGACCTCTATCAACACTTTCCTAGAAAAACAATCCAACACCGCACCATTTTTTGAGATCCAATCCATGCCCAAGATTAGTCCATAATTCTCTAAACGAATCACCACCAAAATCACCCGGAAATCATGATCGCCTATAATTATAGGACATGCTTTCACCGCCTTTTTCACTCTGAGTACTTCCCCAGACAGCATGGATACCTCCATGAAATAATCTAAAGGCTTTACCCCCACATTAAATTTCAATGCATGATCATAATCAATGAAGGAACATGATGCACAGAATCTATGAGCATATAAATAGGAAAACCCAAAATGTAAACAGTACTGGAAATAACATTAGGGTCATCCACCGCTTCTGCTCGAGTTATAGCATAGACCTTGGCCTGAGGTGCTGCTGGGGCTGGTGGCTGGTAAGTATGAGGACCTCTAGAGTGTGCTCCAATACTCCCTAATTGTGCACCTTGTCCTCTATTATTGCTGGCAGTGGTCTGATTATCCCCAATGCTGCTCTGTGAGCATTGATCCTTAGTCTCATCATGTTTCTTCTTACAGAAATCTTGCTCCTTATGTCCTGGTCTCTGACAATAATAGCAAACTATACTTGTCCTCTTCTACCCATCAAAGCCACTCCTCTCACTGGCTCGTGAAGAAGGTCTCCCAGTAGAGCTTGCTCTTCTGCCATCATGCTTCTTAAACCCCTTAGTTACTCCAGACCCATGCGGACTGAAGCTTTTACCCCCACTATAACTTTCAACCTGCTTAGGCTTCTTGGCCTCTTGAGGTTTCTCTAAACCAAGAGCCTTTTCTGCTCGCAATGCTGCTGTCAGTAAAGCCGAGCAGGTAGGGGTTGTATTGCGAGCAAAAGACTGATTTCCCTCTTCAATCCTATCTCAAATCGGTCCTTTTTTCCCTCATTTGTCGCCACTTCCTCTGGTGCGTATCTCGATTGGCGGGTGAATTTCACCTCATACTCAGCCACAAAGAGATCTCCTTGTTCAAGCTTTAGGAATTTGGCCTTTTTCTCCCTTCTGTACACTGGTGGAGTGTACTTCTAGAGCAGCCTGCAGAGCCTACGATGTTTATACCTTCGTATGATCCTATGTATGCTCCGTTCTGAGAGATGATGCAGAAGATGATGAGGGATCAGAATAAAGGTTTAGGGAGTCAGACAAACCTGAACATTGATAAGAATTTTGCAGAGGTGAGAAAACAGGGAGCCAAAACACTTGAGGGTACTACAGATCCAGTTGAGGCTGATGACTCTCTCAAAGATACGGAGAGAATTCTGATGCGTATGAGATGTACTCCAAAACAAAAATTGAGGTACACTACTTCTCTTCTTGAGAAAACAGCCTGGAATTGGTGGGAGTCGATTCCAAATAGTTACAGAGATCCTCCAGTGTTGACTTGGGATGATTTTCTGAGGAGCTTTACTGATAAATATACTCCTCCACATTATCAAACGAAAAATAAGATTGAGTTTCTGGAGTTGAAATAGAATAAGATGACTGTTCTTGAGTACGAGGCAGAGTTTACCAGGTTGTCTTATTATGCTCTAGAGGATGTTGATACAGACAGAATGAGGAGTCACAAGATTGCGATGAAACCTTTGACTTATAAGATGTTACTTGGGACAGCTATTAGGGCAGAGGAGTTAGAGGCAGAGGGTGAGAAATCTGAAGGAAAGCAACACGAGTCTCAGGTAGTTCCAATTCTTAGCAGCAGCATAAAAAAAAGAAGACAGATTTTAGGCTACCCAAAGAGACAGGTGGTCGTTAGAGTAGACAATCTAGCAGAGGAGCTAAAGGTGATAGAAGTTATTCCACCAGGCCTCCTATTCCTTAAGGTCGAGGTGCAGGTACCGGTGGGACATTTTAGCCGGGACTATCCACAGAGACAGGAGCCACAACGTGGTGGAGTGTGGAGATAGAGTAGTGTTGCTGATGTCAGACCTGCAGTATCGACTAGTACTGGTAGAGGTAGAGGTGGCAGAGGTTTTGGTTCTACTTTTAGAGGTGGATCAGCTGCCAAAGGTGGAGCAGTTGGTTTGGGTAGAGGGGGTGGATCTATGGGAGTAGCAGCACCAGTAGGGTCAGCACCACAGGCCTGAGTTTATGTTAAGATTAGAGATGAGGCTACAGAGGATCTAGATGTGATCACTGGTATTATTTCTATCTTTACATATACTACTTCAGTACTAATTGATCCAATTTCTAAGTGCTCTTTTGAAAGTGAGTGAGTCAGTGGTAGACCATATTGGAGGTAGTATAGAGTGTCTGGGTTGTACTATTTCTATATTGATGTCAGCTAGTGCAACTGTATTGGTTAGACATATTTTACGAAATTGCGAGTTACATATTGGTGATTCGACTTATTTCGCCGATTTGATTGTTTTGAGGATGGTCGACTGCTATTTGAAAGAAGTTGTGATTGAGGTTGATGATGAGAGACAAGTATTGTTAGTAGGCAAAAGGAAGACTATTCCTTCTTGCCTGATTTCAATAGTGATTGTTGTAAGGTTGATTAGAGAGGGTTGTGATGCCTATCTTGCTTCAGTGATTGATCTGAATCAACCTAAGTTAGAGGTGCGAGATGTGGAGACAGTATGTGAGTATACTGAGTTATTTCTTGAGGAGTTACCGTGATTGCCACCACAGCAAGAGGCAGATTTTAGGATAGAGACGATACCGGGCACAGCACCAGTACTATTGCACCTTACAGGATGGCAGCTATTGAGTTACAGGAGTTGAAACAACAACTGGAGGAGTTATTAGAGAAAGGTTTTATATGACCTAGTGTATCACCTTGGGAGCACTAGTGTTGTTTCTATAGAAGAAGGATGGTAGTATACGATTGTGTATCAACTATCATTAACTGAATAAGGTGACTGTAGAGAAAAAGTATCTGTTGCCACGGATAGATGATTTGATTTAGCAATTGCGGGGAGCTACAGTATTTTCTAAAATTGTACTCATGTTAGGTTATTGGTAGCTGAGAGTTGAGGATAATTCGATTGAGAAGACAGCTTTCAGAACTCAATACGGGCATTTTGAGTTTACTGTTATGGCATTCGGCACCTGCAATGTTTGTGGCACTGATGAAGTTAGTTGAAGCTCCATTTCTGATATTACCTTCTCAGGGAGGTGGATTTTTTGTGTATACAGATGCTTCTAGAGCTTACTAAATAGGACGCCAAATTTTTAAGAAATTCATTTTCGAATAAAGCAGAAAATCGCACTATATTTTTTTTATTTTTAAAACGTAAGTTGAGGAGGGATAACGTGAAAACATAAATGGCCCAACTTAAAATACGCCCATACAATAAATACTATTTAGTTTGAAATGCGAAAGCAAGGAAAAAAATTTACGTGCCATCATACAAATTTTAATACAAGTTAACTCATACATGCATGTAAATCAGTACAATAGGCCCTAGGAGCTCGACCTTCAATATCGCACCGCTAGCCTCGCCGATCACGTCGTCTCGTCTCTGGTACCTGTCACTCTGCACACATTTACCAAGCAGAATAAAAGGTAAGTATAAAAATACTCAGTAAGCGATCCTTATGTTTATTGAGCGGGATGTGTAAGGGAAACATCGGCCTGCCCGGCCTAGCCTCCTCCAATTTCACTGTAGGTTAGGTGCATTAATTAAATCACAAAAAAACAAACAACACATCTTGTTTTCTTGTCTCTTGGCAAATTAGGACAGTAATTCGTAAGTTATGCGGCCCTTTTTATGTGTTCATTCACCTAGGAAATCATTTCCAATCATTAGGATAGATTAGGCATGTATATATATATATATATATATTTTGGGCACTTTCATCTCAATACCAAGCAATTGAGTCATCAACCATACGCACCAATCATCGAATTCATTAACCTTCAAACAAGTCAATTTTTAATGTCGAACGGTTTGAGAAACGGTTTGGCTAAACCGTTTGTCAAACCGTTTGGCCTTTCTGTCCAGCCATACCATACGAACGGTTTGGGGAACGATAACTGTTCCTCAAGCCGTTTGAATGTTCTGGATTGTGCGAGAAGTGAAACGGTTTGGGGAACAGTTTGGCTAAACCGTTTCTCAAACCGTTTGGGTCCCCTGGAGTGAAAATTCATGTTGAACGGTTCGGGAAAAGGCTTGACCAAACCGTTTCTTAAACCGTTTGGGGTCCCCTGCATCCAACATTTCAGCACTCTTGCACTTGATCATTCAACCATTTTACATCAAATTTCACAACAACACGAATCACTCACAATCAACATATTCCCACTATTTATCAAACATTATTCATACACAAACATTTAGCCGTATAACTCATTATCCTATTCACAAGATTTGTTACACCATCAAACATATACATTAACATAATTTATCATTCACAACAATCTCTCACAACATATACAAATTTTCACATAAATCAATAAACATAATCTTATTTATCCAACTCATTTAAAAGTGCATCTCATTCAATCGCCAGTCATTTAGTATGATTTACAACAAGGCCTGATCATACAAGATCTATCCATTTATATAATTTCTACCACAACATTCATATCTTGCACAAAGCACACTCATTCATAACTCACATAATTAACATGTAACCACAAAAGATCATATCCATCTATCTGATCCATTCATACGCATAACAGAATCCATATCGTTCATTCATAACCATGCACACCTCAGCCAAACACGTATTATTTCATCATCAATCTTCGTACGAAACACAAATCCCATAGAGCATACAAACTCATTCAGAGTCCAAATCATCAATTCACATTCATGCTTATCTCATACAAATGAATGCTCATGAAATGCTAATGCATTCTCATACAAATGATGTGCTCCGAAGCCTTAACCATAGTCAGAGAGAGATTTCACTCGATCTCTGCTGTCTCAAATCAATAGATGGAGTCCACCCTCGTTTTGTGCTTTGGCCATAAGGCCCTTGTTTTTGCACTTTGGCCACAAGGCCCTTATTTCCATATTCCGCGCGTTGGCCATTAGGCCCCTGTTTTTGCGCTTTGGCCACAAGGCCCCTTATACTATATTGGCCACGAAGCCGCAATGCATGAACATACAAAAATGCCCATGCATGTCATACGGCATGTATGAATGCAAGTCCATGCATTTCATTTCAACTTTCTCAAATATTCATGCACGTGAATGTTCCAACAATCATTCGTATTCTCATAATAAACCATCATACTCAGCATAGCCAAATCAGCACAACAAGCATGCAACTCACAAAGAGCTTTTCACGATTCAATACGGAACATCCACATAATGTATATGACCACGAACATATTTACATGCCTCATTTTAATCATATCTCACACATCGCAAGTGCATAGCCATAATCAGATACAAGCCAACATATTTTACCTTACCAATCCCAACATGCCCTTAGGCCATTATAACATATCGAGCTCTCATAGCTCATACAACATAAAGTCACAATACCATACCATTCATTCCGTTCAAGCCAAAACACAATTCATTACTTGCCAAACTCACAAAGGCACTTAGGGCATATTCACATATGAGCAACATATAAACCACCATAGTCATAAAACCACACTTATAACATTACTTTGCATCCTTAGGCCACTTAGTTTATTCGTTTAGCATTCTCACTCATTAGACTATGCTCATACATATCGACTCGCAATACTTGCCAATTTACATATAATTCCACTTACTTTGGTAAGCCATTTAACACACCACATACACATATCTTTTCTCAACACAAAATCCCATTCCAAATCACGCCAAAGAATACATACGCACACATTGAACAGTCATTCATAAGAGAATCACATCAAAGTAAATGGCAAAGCACTTACCTCGGGCTCCGACGCTTGATCCGTCGCCCGATTCCCGAGTCGGGTTCCGAATATCGTTCCCTACACAAGAACAATCATGTTTTCAACCATTTAACACAAAAAGTGGGTTATTTAAACCCCTAAACAGATTCCTACATGATTCTCACAAAAACCCCCAAAACCCTAATCTCTTAAATCTTACACAAATCGAGGTTTCGAACTAATCGGTTTATAGAGTCTTGTTCTAGAATAAAGACCCAACACAAGTACATACAATGTACCTAATTTTCCCTCCTCAAAATCAGATTACTAGAGGAACTTACCTAGTCTTTTCCCCTTTTTTCAGAATGTGCAGAGATGGTGATGGAGAGGAGGATAATTGATGGAATGTGGGTGTTTTCTTGATGATTCTTGGGTGGGATTGCTTTAGGATTGAAGGTTTTGGGTGTAGGAAGGATTTTTCCTTAGTTTGGGAGTGTTTTGGTCGAAACCCTCGTTCCTTTTCTCCCTCCACGAGTTGTCCCACGAATCAAATATTTAACCTGTCGTTAGGTCCGAACGGTTTGGAGAACGGTTTCCCAAACTGTTCGCATCCCGTTTGGTCATTCTGGACAGTTTTCCAATTTAGAACGGTTTGGGGAACGGTTTTTCCTAAACCGTTCGCCATCCCGTTAGGTCGTTCTAGGCAGCTTTCAAGATAGAACGGTTTGGGGAACGATTTTCCCAAACTGCTCGCCATCCCATTCGGCCTCACTGGCCAGCTTCTATGTTAGAACGGTTTGGGGAACGATTTTCTCAACCGTTCTCCATCCCGTTCTCAACCAATTCTGGAGCATTTTTCAGCGACTTCCTCATAATTTTATCATGGTATTTTCGGGGCGTTACAACTCTTCCCCCTTAAGAAATTTTGTGCCCAAAATTGGATACAAGTTAGGTTCCTCGAACCACTATAACTCATTTAACCTCACACTCTACAACCTTAAACTCGTAGGCTTGAACCAAATTCCAAAAGTCGTACATCAAAGAAATCAAGAACATGTCCTTATATCCCAATCATTTTATTATTCCAGCTATAACAACTAAAACCACTCAGTCAAATAACATAGCATCTGTGTCTCACACCTCCTTCACAATGTTATTCTTTCATGCAAATCTCTTATCACTTTATCCATATACAATACATGGCACTTATCATCCTCTTATTATTTAAGCATTCAACACTAAATCAATACACTTTAAAGATCCACCCCACAATCATAAACCTTAACATAACATTAACTATCATTTCAAATGCACATTCATGCCACTTGCAATATCCACATTTCTGATTTCCAAGAACCATTCTAAAAAATATAACCATCATCATACACTTGTTTCACTATCATAAGCAGTCAATCATGACCTACCAGATCATGTTAACTCACCTAGCTGATATCCAACTATCATTATTACAACGGATCTCTATATTTGGCTTGAGTTCTCTCATTTAACCCTCACAGTACATACATATACATATATATATACATACACACACACACACACACATATATATATATATATATATATATATATATATATATAGCTATGCTCGCAGTCCTTCCTCCATCAGGTAATTGCCAACCCAAGGTAGTTAAATAAGAATAAGAAAGGAATGCATTTATGCAAAATTTTTTAGGAATGCAAGTAATGGCCTACCTTTGGTCAAGGAATCTATGCAGAAACTCAAGAATGCATTTTCTTATACAAGACACAACTCTGGAAACCCTTCAAGGGGAAGAGTGAGCGATAGCAACCTCGATGACCATACTTGATAACTAAATCCTCAATCATATTTTTCATAGTCTCCAAGTATCCTCGACAAGTGGTTACTGATAATGATTTACTTTCTTGTGTTTCTCCCATATTCACTTTTCACACATAAAGTACTGACTCGGTACATTGGAATTTCCCAATTCACTCGGTTAAACTTTTATGCAGAAACTAATCCACGCTCACTCTATTTCACCTTCCCAATTCAGGGGTATACATTCATACGTTTCCTAATTACTTAGGTTCTCTCATAAGTTATCACTCCTCATTGAGGAAATTTGTAGTCTTCCACAATTTCATTTACAATTGGGTTAATGGCATTACAACTATAGGGTAGTGGTAAGTATTCCTAGCCCGTCTGTACTCACTCAACGGTAACTCACACAACAACATTCAAGTTCATTTTTAGTGAAACATCAATTCAATCCATAATCATTTGACTCATTTCATCTCAAACATACCATCAACCATTCTTTCTTTATCTCTTTAGTTATAAGAGCTTATTGGAA
>CANYCX014239990.1:0-14328 GCA_948193385.1 Breynia disticha f. nivosa | reverse complement strand
TCCGGTGGCCACATTGGACCCTGACTATTCCAGACCGCTCCGGGAGGCTTGGGAGCTACCGAAGGGGAGTGCTCCCACGCCAGGAATCGAACCTGGGCGGACCCGAGGCGAGACCTCTAGCATGGGGGTCGGTTGCCACTCGACCACAACCCCTTTGGTAGTTATCTGAATATATCATACTCGTAAATAATCAAACCTGAGGAGGAAAGCATGGAGCATCACCAGGTAAATGCTGAGGAGGATGAAAAGGGAACTCCATTGGCTGGTAGTATGGGATGATCACAGAAGAGGGAGCTGGAGACTGAACTGATCCCATAGTACGAGACTTCAGCTGATAAGGAGTAGCAGATGGCTGAGGTGCAGTGTGCTGTGGTGGTGGGAAGGGACGCTGTGAAGTATGATGACGTTGCTCATAAGAATAACTAACCTCTACAGCACTTTAAGAACTACAGCTCAGACACTTTGCTATGGAGTAGAGACAATCCATAATAGAGTCTAGTTGACTCACAATCTCACGTCGATAAGTAAAAAACTGCTCGACATGCTACAAATGTGCCTTCTATTGTTTCTCAAAATGTACTCTTTGTTGATTTGCCAACTAAAGCTATGTACACTCAATCTGCTTATATCTCTATGTCTGAGCTCTCTGCTCCTCAATAAGCATATGTTGCTGCCTCTCTATGACTTCTTGCTGAGATCAAATCTTTAAGAATTGGAGATCAACCTCCTGATCTTTCTAAACTGCACACTCGATGTACCGTTGAGTATTGCAGCAGTTGCAGTACATCACTGCCCACTCTTAAGGATTGGGAAATAGTCCATTGAGATTGGATGATGATGGTGGAGGATGGGCATATGAATGGTGCACCAGTTGTAAAGGTACTGATGATGGTCCCTCTGAGTAGGTGAAACTTCAGGGCAATAGGCTCTATGGCACTAAGGTAGGCTCTGCTGCCTGTTTTGCTGGAGAAGGTGATTGGGGAGGCTACTGGTAGTTGTCTTTAAAGCCGATCAGTCGTGGGACTCTGTTTTATTTGTATATAATATTCATATGCTCGTATATCTAGATGTCCATAATAGAGATGCATCCTAGTAACGTGACTGACTCGTTGTGAAGGTCCCAATACCCAATTTTGTGGTAATCTTTGCAACAAATTAAGCTCTCATAATGGCTTCGACTCTCTTGTTACATTTCTGGTAAATATAATTGAGGAATAAATATGCCACATCCATAGATTGGCCACGCAAGCAGGCGTACATACAATGTAAATATCTCAAACCTACGACACTGTCTCTGTCAATTGTTCATAGGAATGATAGTGTAAGCCACCTATGAATAATCCTCAGCAATGGGTTCTTATATTTGCTGACTTTAAATATGCTGGGATTATAGTTACCTCCCTTTGGACCCGCAAACTTTGTCCAAAACACCGCATCATTAATCTTGTACTTGTCAAAGGCTATACGCTCTTTAGGAGAATTCTCTATACATTCAGGACCTTTAAGTACATGCTCTAACCTATTAAAAGTCCATTTATACCAAACTCTCGCCTGCCTAAAATATAGATTCCTCTCATTAAAATCCACATTCAACGTGGTCAAAAATTCCAAAAATAATTCCTTGCACAACACCAATTGATTGTCCATTTGCACATACTCAATTAAACCTCCGTTGAACAACTCATTCATATCGAACACAACTCATTCATATCGAACACAACATATAGTCTCCATAAACACCGTAAACACCAAAAAATGTAAATTTCTCAATATGAATTTGGTGTTTAGATATAAGATTATACCTGAAGTGTCCTTACTTTAGGTGACGTCTAATTTATGCAAGCGTACGCAGTCAAGTAATAAGGGGAGTAAAAATCGACCCAATTTATCGTACCCAAGGGAAATCGAAAGTAAAAATCATGCGCATCGTCGTTGTTTATTAGAATGTCCAATCGATCCAATTTTAATTGATTTTAAACTAACCTAATCAAAATTAAAAGCGCAACTAATTCCTAATTTTGCATAAAAAGTAAATGCAAAAAACTGAAGGCATCAAATCATAAATGAAAAATAAATTGGATTACACTTAAAGGTAAATGACAATCAAATTTAACAAACTCTCAATCTAAGAACATTCTTAAACATAAACAAAGCATGGAAGCATAAAAACCCAACTAAAAACATTATCAAAACAATAAACAAACAACATCAAAATAGTAATTTTTCAGGAAAACATAAAAGCATCAACAGAAACATAAAGGAAAGCATCTTAAAGCTGCAGAAATTGAAATCCCAAATCGTAACCTGCAAAAAAACAAAATCTGCATCAGAATCTTCAACAACAAAAATTTAAATTGTAGAAATCTAAATGAAACTTGCTGGAAATGTAAATGAATGGTTGAAATGTAAAATTGTGCGAGGAAAAGTAATCCTAATCTAAATCAAGGCATGAAATTGTAAAGGATGCATAAAAGTAATCCTAAAACCCTAAATCTTCTATGAACGAAGCCTAAAGGTCGTCTAACATCCAACCTTGATAGATGAAAACCCTCGTGCTTTTTAATGCGCAAAATCGAATGTTGCATTGATTGAAACGACCGTGCTGAAATGACACAAGTCGTTCCCCGCATTTTAATCCAATGGCACGATGAAAGCACGGGTAACACATGAATCGTGCCATTTTTAATTTTAGGACGAAGGTGGTGCAAAATGAAACGACTCGTGCTTATGTTCTGGGTTAAGAATGAGCTCGTGCTTATCATATGGGGTCGTGTCAGCTTATGGGCTTGAAATTGAGATGAGAACGACCTGTGCTCTTTAGCCCTAGGTCGTGCTATCTTTTTTTGAGCCCAAATTTCTCTTTAATCCGTCTCAACCTGCCCACAAATCAGTCTCCAATCACAAGCAATATTGACTATCGTATAAAGAGTCAAAATCAGGCAAAAAAGGACGATAATCAATAAAGGTGTAAGCTATTCTGCGCATAAATCACATTTTAAACATAAAATGAATTTCTAATGAAAACTAGTTTAAAATGTGATTTTAAGGGGAAATTTTGACTATATGCATGCGTAATACATAAGTAAAATATGAGAAATATGCTCATATTACGAGCACATCAAACTCCCCCACACTTGAATCTTTACTCGTCCCGAGCAAAGTAGGATCAAGAATGGGCAACCAAGCAATCCAATAAACAAAACGTAGCATCAATCACAATCAAATCAAATCAAAATACAACCAAAACAACTAATTTGCAAAACAAATAATCCTAGTACCAATTATGAGTCACAAGTGAATGAAAAAAAGAGTGGATATGTAAGACTATTTTAGTGGCATCTCTAGACTCGAAAGCAACAAACAAATAAATCCCTCTAGTTACCCTAATTCACTAACCTGAACCTCTTATTTTCTCTTTCTTTACTTTCTTTTTTGGTTTATTTTCTTTTCTTTTCCTATATTTTTTTATTTTTTATTTATTTTTTTATTTTTGTTTTCTGGGTACTTCTTTCTTAGGAGCTTTTCCTAGAGAAAATGCGAAACCAAATGCTTGCGTTAGGCACTTGATTCTGGCTATTCAGAAAAACACTCCAATTCCAAAAGTAAGGCGCATGCTCATATTCGTAAAATAGAGGAGTATTTCCCTGGAAAAATGGAGGAAGTTTAGGAATTAAAGGTAATAAAGCAAAACAGTTTTCCTAAAACTCAAGTGATTTATGCCACCTAACTAGAAAAGTCTATCAACCCCGCTCGATTCTAAATCATCCAATGTAAAATGACAATTGGTACAAAGAAAGTCGTTTATACAAATAAGTCAATTAAGATTGCGTTTTTAATTATCCTATCATGATCAATCCGCTACAATTTATTTATTAGAAAAAAACATGATCTCTCCCCACACTTATTTCAAACATGGTCCTCAATGCTTGAGATAAGGTCGGGAAAAGTAAAAGAATCAAGTGCACGCAGAATAGAATAGAGAATGTAGAGAAGCAGATAGATACAAGAGAAAATAAATAGAGAGAGATGAAAATACCCTTATGAAGAGAGTAAAAAATGGAACAGTCGATCCTACAAAAGAATAGAGGGTCGCAAAAGTGAATATAAGTATATACAAAAATGTGAAAAATAATAAAATCAAATAACTAAAAGAAAATAAAACAAAATGTGAATATGAAATGAAAATTTGCTGAAAGGAAAAGCAAGTAAGAGAAGAAAATTTGCGGTCGTAAATGAAGCTCGAGGTGCATCGAATGAAAAAATAGGCCTTGTTTGGCACTGGCTCATGCTGGGTTGGAGACAGCACGAGGCCGTGGTGATTGGTCAGCACGAGATGTGCCATAGATCACGGGTCGTGATGATTTTCAACCAACATGTCCATCTTGGTGATGGCACGAGTCGTGGTGAGCACCTGCAATTCACAAAGTCAGTGATGAGCATGAGCCGTGTTGGAGGCACGAGCCGTGCTTCTGAAAGAAAATATTAGACAACACTTGCGTAAGAAACAGGAAATGCAAACAATCATTCTTAACTCAATAAAACCATCTAGAACACAACAAATCAAATAGAACCATGCATCATATGGCAAACAAAATAGTCAAACATTTTAGTAAAAATATCACCATAAATGTATCAATACATGTCTAAAAAACTATGACCTAAACATATAACAATCAGCAACTCTAAGGAGGAGAGAATTGAGGATGCTCGCCAAGCAAGTACTGTAGAGGCGGATACTAGAAAGCAATATGCGACTGATAAGGAGTGATTGCCAAACTATGAGCCAGAGACTGAGGTGGTTCAAGAGCTGAAGACTGCGGATGAAGAGAAGAAACAGTCGAGGGTGCAGTTGGTGGTGGTGTAGGAGTGCGTCTGTATCGCTCGTATGTTGTATCAACATTTGTAGCTCCATAAGAACAACAACTCAGAGACTTTTCCATAGATCTAAGAGTATTCAAGATAAATCTAGGCGACTCATAATCTCCTAGTAAAATGCTTGGAAACTGCTCTACCTGCTCCCTCTGCATTTGCTCTATATGATGCTGCTCATCCATTATAAACTGTTTCTGTCACTCAACAGCACCCAACTGGAATATGATCTCTAACAACTTTCTATTGACCTCCTGGTCTCTCTGATCGAAAGAGTCAAGATACCGTTGTGCACTACAGCTAGGGCGAGCATAACTGCCCACTCCTCTGGGTCAGGGAAAAATCCACCGAATGTAGATGAAGAAGATGGAGGATGGGCGTATGAATGTCATACTGGGTGTGGTGTAGCAGACGAGGAAGGTCCCTCAACATAAGAGAAGCTCTGCGGTAGTAGACTCAGCGTTACTGACTGTTGCTTTGACTCTACATGCTAGACTGCAGGAGATAGTGAGCAAAGTGGCGATGGACGATCGTAAGGATAACCAGTCATCCTCGCTACTCCGTCAACTCGGTAGACCATGTTCATGTTCTCGTAAAGTCTCATGTCCATCCTCGTGATGCATCCTAGTAGAGTGACTGACTCGTCATGTAGATAATCTATGTCGATCTAGGTAGAAATCCTCGTAAAAAAGTAGGTGCCTATAATTTCACCGATGCATTTGTTTCGTTTCTGGCAAATGCGATATTAAAATAGACGTGCCACATTGATCGAATGATCATGCAAACATGCATAGATACAGTGCAGATATCGTATGTCAGCTACTTTGTCCCCATCGATCATCTAGAGGATCGATTGGGTAAGCCACCTGTGAATAATCCAAAAAAAAGGATTCCAGTACTTGCTCACTTTTGATACACTCGAGTTATATTGGCCACCATCCTGCCTTGTAAGCTCTCTCCAAAAGGCAGTGTCATCCACTCTATACTGCTAAAAAATTGTAAGCTTACGCGAAGAGCTCTTTATACTGTCAGCCCCTCTTATAACTCTCTCTAATCTACCAAATGACCATACATGCCAAATAATCGCCTGCCTAAAATAAAAACTCCTATTCAGAAAATCCACACTCAAAGTCGTGAAGAATTCCAAAAACAATTCCTTGCACAACACTAACTGATCATCCATCTTCACATACTCAACTAACCCTCCCTAAAACAACAAATCACTTCTATCCAAATCTACTCCTTATTCCTTCAAAACCTCAAAATCAATAAATCTCTCTATATGAATAGGGCAATTGGATAGAAAAGTGAACCTTACCCGTTGTGCATCATCATCAAACCCTCTCTTACTGTCTTTTCTGGGAAGAGGAAGCTGCCATTTTAGATGGAATCAAAGGAAATAAAAACAGGAAATGTGTTTTGAATGTGTTAGAACGTGTTTAAAGGTCGTGTGTTGGGTAAGGCATGCTGGAGAAACCTTTTGGGGTGTGTTTAGAAGGATTTTGGGGTGTGCCAGGATGTTTTCGAGCATGCTGAATTGACGAGCTGCGCGCTGATACATATAGATCTCAACACGACTCGTGCCAAATCAATCTCAATGCAGGTCATATTCAGAAAAAAGAAATCTAATCCTAGGAATCAAAAATTAAAAAATCTAGGAAAAAATATAAAACAAAGGCAAAAATCAAATGAAAACAAATATTTACAAAACCATTCACATATGTACAAAGATCAGAACTTTTGCAGTTAAGAAAATTGGCAGGAGGTCTGTTGTCCTCCTGCTCTGTAGAGGTACTTATGTAGAATCTTATAGAGTTTGTCTCTGTCCTCGCTCAACAACTGAATCTCACCATGTACATCGTGAGACGAGTAAATAGACAACTCCAAAGCAAAGACGGCGAAGTCCTTGCGACCATCTGATCCAAACTGCAACGTAACACCAGCTACTCTCGCTCCATGATCTAACACTGAAACATTGGCCAGAAAAGCCATCTGGCGAGAGCGACATCAGCCTCTGCATCTCCCACTAACTACAATGAACATACGTCTGGAGAGGGCCCATTGTAATGCGTATCCTGCTACGATCCAACTATTAGTGTCGGTGACACATAATAAGCAGGGCTACTATACTCAGAGACCCTGTCTAACGATCTGGACTTTGGGAAGGTGTAGGCAACAACCTTATCAACCATTCTCAGAGTAAGCTGACCATGTCTGGCATTAACCAAAGCGTGAGCTGTGACTAGAAAAGGTCATCCTAATATCAGTGAGTCTACCCGAAGTACGAGATTGTCAACTCATTCAAGGATATTTCGCACTATCCCTCTGGTCAAAATAATAGATCTATTGGCCAGCTAAAGGGGAGTCGTAAATGCGTGCATCTTGATTCCTTATAGCTAACTAAAAATTGTATACGACATAACGTTGATGGTCGACCCATTATCAACCAACGACTTTCCAACAAACATATCGTTACAGTAGCTGGGAATAAAAAAGCTTCCAAGGTCAGCCATTTTTGTCGAAATAGTGGGAGTACCAACAAAATTTGTGTTAACTTGTGTGACTGAGATCTCATCCTCCTATACCTAGTGGGATGTGACTACTATAACATCCCCTCTAACAGGGTATAAATCTCATTCTCATGTCCTCCTCTACCCCAACTGCAGACTAGTATGAGGTAGGAAACTCTCGAATGGCAGAAAAACAGCACTAACCTGCTCTTTAGGGTTTTTCAATGCTATTAGGTAGCTATTTTGCCATATGACTCATCTGATGCTCTTTTGGTCCTTATTAACAAATTTAGGCATTAAGTCAAATATTAGAAAATGAGTGCATTTTTTAAATATGTTTATGAAGCATGCATTTTTGTAAAAGTCAAACTATTAAGGAGTATAGGTGTCACAAATCTAAAAAAATATCCCAAGTTTGTCCCCGTACTGTGAATATTTAAGTTCAACAATAAAAAAACTATAATTTTTAAAGTAATTAATGCTAATATTAGTCCAATCTTTATCTATAGAATCAATATGAATCTCAACAATTTGTGTAAACATTTCAACTTCCAAAAAAGAAAAAATTATCTACAATTTGGAAATTAATGGACCAATATCTTTTCTATTAGGGATAATTACACACTTTACCCTCCTAAGTAGAATTGATTCGACAAAACCTATCATATTGATATATATTCAAATTTACTCACTCTCTTTTCAAAAAGCATAAACTCCCTTAGGAAAACTACTCCTCCTTATGGAATAAATAATGCAAAATAAAAAATATCCACTTATTTTAGTACCTACATCACATCCCACAATTTTGGATTAAACAAAATTGATTATTTACATAAACCCATGCCATTTTTATAAAGAAAACATTGTATTTTAGGTGAGATATGTTATTATTCTTCTATTTTATGTTTTGTTCAAAATTGAAAAATCCATAAAAAATTAATCAATTAATCATTTGCTTTCCACACAAACTTCACACATAATTGAATCTCTCAATTTATGGGTTCATTAAATTAGATGTTTAGTGTATTTAGGTTTTAAGTTGATATTAAGATACCATTTGATTTTGTCGAGTAATACAAAGTATGGGACACAACTTTACCAGTCATTCATCTATGAAAAAGATTATTGATCTTAAGATAGATGGATTTGATAATTCTTCCCAAAAACACATTCATCCATGGAATGTTAGTTTAAATTTGAAAGAATTCATTATCATTAATTCAAAATGGAAAAAATATTTGGAAGAAAAAGTTTAATTTAATGAAGATAGAGGCATAAATTTTATTGGCTCATTTATAACATGCTCATTAAATAATTGTTATGAAAGTAGAAGTTTCATTTTATGGTATTATAGACATCATATAATTCATTTTCTTTGAACTTTTTGGCAAACATATGAATATATAATATATTTTCAAGCCAAATACGTACTTCATGCCAAACATAACACTTTATGCGAACACTAATGTTGTCAGTATGTTGAAATAAAAGCTAAGAAAGAAACAAATTGAAATGTTCAGAAATACAAGTTTTAGATATTTTCTTGACATAGAGAAAATGGTGTGCCAACCTCAAATGATTCATTTGTTATTTTTTTACACTAATAATCAAAATAAGATTTGGATTAAGTTGAATAATAGTGTTAAAGTTTAAAATAGATGAATATGCTTTGATCACTAGGTTCCAATGTAATGGAGATACAAACAAAACATTATTATGTAGTAGGTGCATGTGTAATGCCCTAAAAAATGATAGAATTAATCTATTTGGAAAATGGAATGAAAACATAATTGAATCAGAAAGAAATCAAAAAAGTGCAGAAAATAGCAGATGAGTACGCGCTGGAGCACGACCGTGCCAGTGGGGTGCTCATCATTTCTGAAAAAATTCAAAACGATCTCGTGCACGATCAAATAGGACCTTGTGCTAGAAAAGCATGGCACGACCATGAGCACGACCCGTGCTTAGGTCGTGCGACTGGAATTGTTTTAAATAGAAGAATGAGTAACACTGTTTCATTGCTTAAATAGAGCAAAAACAAGAGAAAAGCAGGAGAAAACCCTAGAAAGTTTTGGAGGGAGTGTTTAAGCAAGGAAGAACTTAAATTTTTGCAAATTTGAAGCCAATCATACTAAGGTAAGCTTATAAGCTTGGTTTTGAATGAACATATGAGTTCTAGGTTGTGAGAATATTCTGAAATGATGAAGAGGAGTTGGAATATGCATGTAATTAAGGTTGTTTAGTTGAGTTTGAGTGACTTGAGCTCTTGTGCATGATTTATAACATAAAAATCATGCTTTTAAGTGAGGAAATTAGAGAATTAAGTTTTTAAAGGCTGGAAATTGAAGTTACATATATGGAATGGCTTTATTGACAGCCTTTTATGATAATTGTTCTCTAAGAGGAGACTTACGAACTTTGGATCTGAGTTGAGCTGAGGTCGACTTCACAAAATTATCAAGGTAAATGCCGTTTACACTTACCATTGTAGGTCTTGCATCTATATGGTTAATCTTACTTGGAATGATACAAATATGCTAAGAAGGTAGCAAAAATGTGTCCTCAATGGACTTGAGTACTTTTGTTTAAAATGAGTGCTATATTGAGCTTATATATATGAGCTTGGATGTTATTGATGATCTTATGATCTTATGGTATTGATATGTGGTTATCATTAATGACATGTCATGTTTGTGTGACTAATTGATATTGATGATATAATGGTAGGTTTGCTCTTGTTGGCTTATGCCTTGTTTATATGTATGTTCTTATAAACTATGAATGAAATGGAAAGCATATGATTTGCTTTGTTGTTGAGCATATGATACCATTTGATTATGATGCATGATTATGCAATGGATATGAGTTTTGAGTGGCCATATGAATTGCATTGATTCATGTGTTCCATTAGCATTGTTTGACACGTGGCTGTGATATCCTAGGCTGGGCTTGAGGATGATTCTGATGTTAGTGTAAGCCCTAGCCTAATACATTGTTTGTAACTTTTATTATTGAGTAATAAAATTATAAGGCATTATTTTACCAATTCACGTATTGACCTGTGGTATATGTTTGATAAAATATCCCAGAATGTTAATTAAGCACTTGAGGTATCTAGGTTGAGGACCTTAATAGTAGAACCTCGAAGTTATGAGATTAATATTCTAAATATCCCTGACCACTGTTTCTATATGAATAAAAATGAATTAAGACTAGTATGTACTTTGTAGGTGATCATGTTCTACGTGTCACAGATATTTGGGGTATATAGCAAAGTGCATAGGTACAATGAAGAGAATTGTATTTAGAGAGCGATCACTATTTGCAATGTCAAATATTATCCTTAGACTGAAAATCACTATGTCTCTTGTTGAGATTTTTAGAGTACTTTGACATACGCCTATTGTGGCCCTAAAAGTTTGACAAGTATGGGTATGCTTGGGCCCAAGATGGATGAGAAATATTATTTCTTACATGATTTTAAGGAAAAAATTATTTATTAAACGTGATGTCTTAAGTAAAAATATGTAAGAAGATAAATAAGAGAAAATTTAAGAAGCTTGTCTTAAGTTAAGAAAAGATTAATGTGGGATAAATTAAAAGAAAGATTATCCACATAGAGTCACTTTTTTAAGGTGGTTTTTAAGGTATTTTATTTTAATTAAAGACTTAACAAATTCCTAATGACATTAGGATTGTTAAGTGGTTTAATGAACTAAAACTCTTGTCTTTAAAAAGAACCAAAAATAGTTTTGAAAGAGAGAATTTGTCCCCTCAAACACACCACCAAAACGTGAGCTTCCACCTAAATTGAGAGTGATTTAGGGGTTTTCTATAAGAGAGACGAGAGGAAAAAGAGGCTGGTCATAGGGTTGATCAATATGGTGCTCTTCTTTCCGGAAGATTCTCATCCGATCTTAACATTAAAGGTGAATCGATTTACTCTTTGTTCTAGTACACGTTTTTGCTAATCTGTGCGTTAGTTTTGTGGAGGAATCATGTTTAGGATTCTTCCTAGTTGTCACAAAGGTTGTCTCGGAGTATTCTGAGGTGGTAGTTAACTGTTTTTTGGCAAAAGAACTCACGGCCTACAAGAAGAAACAAGAAAAGTAAGTTTTCTTTTAAAGTTTACATTTTTCTATCAACTAGTTATTGTCTAGGATTAAATCTATGTGTTTCTTGAATTTTGGTGAAGATCTTGGCTGGTTTTTTATGTGTTTGTGAGTGTTTTCCGCTGCCATTAGTGTTAGAATATGTCAGAAAACCCAACAATGGTGTTAGAGCGGTCACCTTAATCAATTAATGCATAAATTGATGAATTTGTTGACTAGTTTGATTAAATTGGGGGCTGAACGAGATGGGCATTAAGTTAGGGTTTTAAATTGACTTAGTACAGTAGGTTTTATGTTAATTTTGATCCTATACATGGTTGTTCACGTGTAGGTACATGTTGCAATTCATAAAATGCAAAACTAGGTACATAATTTGATGTTTTAAGACTATTTTGACATAGTTTAAATCAAATATGTCTAAAACTAGTTTTTTGTGAAATTAGGAGGGGCTGATTTACCTAGAAACATGTGAAACTGTTCACTTTATTGTTCATAATTTTAATTTGACATGAAATTTGAAAAATCCTAAACTAGGTGGTTTTTAGAAGAATTAATGTACTAGTACGACTACTTTAATTCGTAGGAATCTAAAAGGACCTAAAATGGATTTTGTGAAAATTTTGGGACTTAATTGAAATTTGACAGTGGAAATTTTGTGTGTGAAATTTTAGATTATGTATTTATTTTAGTGTTTGAAAAATTAAATGCATTCATGTAGTTTTACACTTATTTTAATATTTGTGTAAAATTATAAAAGAGAAATTGAATCAATTTTATTCATGACACAAAAATAAATTCATGTTGTTTTGTGGGCTTGAGTACATTCATTCCATGAATAATTTAGGGCTTGGCCCAAACCCATTACTGGGTTAACTCAAGGAGCCCAAAGGCACAATTTCTCTTAACAGCTTGGGCTTAAAAACTTAAAAACGGATTTGCTATGATTAGGGTTGCATTTCATCTTGTTTGAGCATGTGGGCCTTGGGCCCAGATGGGTGTTAGGAATTTGTATGTTGAATGTTTTGCATGGTGCATTCATGGGCCTATTTTATTATTTGGGTTTGTAAAGGCCTGCTGAGCCTATTTTCTTAGACTAGGTTTAGGATAGACTTAGTATAGAAAAGGAGGCCTAACCAAGAGAAGGGGAGTCCAGACGTGGAGGCCTAAGAAGGAAGGATGGAGAGCCCATTAAAGATGGACTTGAAGCCCGTAGACTGTACTATGTAATAGTATAAACCTAGTTTTAGGTTTATTGGCCCATGATTGCAGTTTACTTTTTTGCACTTAGTCTATGCATGCTATACACGTTGATGAATGAATGTTAACGAATATCAAATGTCGAATCAGTGTTTGCCATGCTAAATTGTCGAATCAAACAAACTTAATCCCAAAAATAGTAAGTCAAGCAAATTTCCTTCCCAAATTAACAACTCGTTAATGCATCGAATGTCAAAGCGTGGGTCAAGCCAAAGCTAAACACGTTAGATTTTCTTTGTGAGGCAGGGCTAGGATTAATGCTATCTATGCCGCCAAGCGAGAGTGGGGGGTAGATTAGTGTCTTGGTTAGCACGTTAATTATAGGTTTGGAGTTAACATGGGTCTGCGACAGTGTATTTCCCTTAGGCAATTAATGGGAAGTGCCCCAACACGAAAGTGCTAGTCCTTTTAGAAACCGAGAGTCATTTTGGGGAAAATAATTTGATGAATTCCTACCTAAGTATCGTAGTCTTTGACGAAGTGAAAAGTGGATCTCGATCCCACAAAATGTGTCACTAATAAGTGGATTATTTAAAGCGATATTAATCCATTATTGAGTGGGAGATCTTTTATTGAAAAGACCTCATAACTGACCTTGATAAATTTTTCTTTGTAGAACATGAATTTGAATCCGAATAACGCGAATATTTCCCTGCGCTCAATCCTTAAAAAGGATAAGATGGAGTGTAGGAAAGGAAAGATAGAAACAAACCCTAAGCATAAGTTGGAGGTGGTACCTCAACAATGGCCTAAGGAGGATTTTCCAATCCACTTCATGGAAAGGCGAAGAAGGAGAACCAAGAAAGTCCATAAGCCTATGTTGGAGGTCTTACCTCAACAAAAGCCTAGGATCGTTTTTCAGCCTGTTCCTTTAGGCTTTTGCTACCATTTCCAAATGAGAGGGCATTGGAAGAGAAACTATCCAATATTATTAGGAGGGAAGAAGGATGTTGTGAGAACATTTTATTTAGAGATCTAAATTATAGAAGTGAATCTCTCTATTTTGACATCATGGGTATTAGATACCGGATGTGGGTCTCACATTTGTTGTAATGTGAAAGGACTACAAAATAGGAGAGTGCTTTCAAAGGGAGATGTTGATCTCCGAGTCAAAAATAGGGCAAGAGTGGCTACCAGAGAAATCGGAGACTATACTTTATTTATGCCTTGGGGCTAGAAATAAAGTTAAAGGACTGTTTGTATGTACATGCAATAAGTAGGAACATTGTTTCAGTTTTAGCCTTAGACAATGGCGGTTTTACTTTTGTTATTGGAAATAATAATATGAGTATTAGTCATGGAAATGTTTATTATGGAAGTGGAATCCTTAATAATGGTTTATATGTCATAGACTTGTCAAGTTATGACGATGTTTATAATGTAGAAAATAAGAAAGCTAAGTCCAAAGAACTTAATCTTTCTTACTTTTGGAATTGTCGTTTAGGACATGCAAGTGAGAAACGCTTGCAAAGACTCTATAAAGATGGAGCTCTTAGGTCTTTTGATTGGAAATCATTAAACAGTTGAGAATCGTGCATTCACAGAAAAACATCAAAGAATCCTTTCAACAAGAAAGGAGA